>PVLA01006635.1:0-119965 GCA_004027455.1 Hydrochoerus hydrochaeris | reverse complement strand
TGATGATTATGACTATAATTAGTAGTAGTAGTATTTTAGTTCTTTGTTTTGGTATCAAAATGATGCTGTTCCCAGATATGAGTTTGAGAGCACTACTTCCTTTAAAGTTTGAAGATTTTGATGAATATTGGTGATATATATTTAATGATCTTATAGGATTCAGGAGTAAATTCATCAAGCTCTGTATCCTTTTTATTTGGTAGCATTTTATTACTGCCTCTATTTCATTGTTTGTTATTGGATTGTTACGAATTTTTCATCTTCTGTGTTCAGTTTTGGAAATGTGTATAAGTTTAGTAACCTATTTCTTTAAGATTTTCCAAACTGTTGGAATACAATTTTCATAGTAGTTACTGTCATCTAGATTTTAATGGTGTCTGTTGTGATTTTGCCTTTATCATTTCTAATTGCATGATTTACTCTCTCTTTTCACTCTTTCTTTTGGTAGGTTTTGCTAAGGGTTTATGTATTTTATTTATTTATTTTATTTCTTCCAATGTATTAATTCTTTGTATTTATGTCTCAATTTTTCATTTTTTTATCTCATCTTTATTATTTTCCTCCTTAAATTAGGTTTGCTTATGCATTGCTGTTGTTTTTCAAGTATCATGAAGTTCATCATTAGGTTATTCATTGGTGCTTCCTGTGATTCCCAATATGAGCGTCGATTGCCATCAGCTTGCCTCTTCAGACTCCTATCATTGTATTCTGTGTATTTCACGTGCTGCTCTGGCATTGTCCATTGTTTTCAGCTATTGATTTCTTCTTTGAGTTCATCTGTTGACCCCTGGATATTCAGGAGTGTGTGATTGATTTTCCAGGTATGTGCTGCCTTTGTCCGTACATATATTCAATTTTGAGGTGTTTCTAAGTTTTTCTCTGGTTTCTTTTTTGATTTATTTCTAGTCAATGTAAGATGGTTTAGTGGTGTGATTGGTGATTTTGATTCTTCTGCATTCACTTAAGGTGCACTATGGACAAACACATAGTCTATTTTGGAGAAAGTTATATGCTGCTAAGAAGAATGTGTTTTGTTTTAGTCAAGGAGAACACTGTAGATATCAATTAAAACCTTTTTTATCTTACTTGGGATAAAATTCATAGACATCATAAGACTTTCTGGTAACTTCTTTCTTTATTGCCTCACCTTTCTTTGTACCCTTGTTTCAATCATGCTGGTCATCTTCCTATTCCTCAAGAACCACTAAAAGGCTTTTTGGTTTGGTTCTTAAGTGATGGAAATGCCTACTCCAAAGCCATCACTGTAAATCACAGCCCCTCATCCCTTAACTTGTATGTGTCTTTCTAGTACTTACCATCTGTTGATATACATTTCATTTAATTATTTTTCTGTACCACATTCATCAGAATGGAATGGAGTCTACATAAAATTATGAATTTTGCTTAATTACATTCGTAACTGTACACAAATTGTGGCACATAAAATAGGCTAAATATTTTAATTGATTGAGTTACTAGATACATCAAATATAAAACAGAATTCATTTGAAATTTTTATTGACTTTTATAAAACTGAAGAATGTTTTTCTATATTTTAATGAAGATAAAAAATATTATAATTAGAACATCTCTCAAGCAATCTAAAACAAAGCAAATTTTAAAATTCACAAGAAAGACAACAAATATTTCCATCATCTTGAGTTTCTCCAAATACCTTTCACCGTTGCATCTTTTTTTTTTTTTTTTTTTTGTACCGGGGATCGAACTCATGACTTTGCACTTGCCAGGCAAGCACTTACACCACTGAGCTAAATCCCCAGCCCATATCTTTCACTGTTTATGTTTCAAATATTCAGAATTTTATTTTAGCTTTATAGGATATCAGGTAGACTTTCATGTCTATGAAGAGTACAATTTAAAGAGTGACTTTCAAGGATGAAACATAAATGTGCATATTTATACATCCAATTCAAGAAATGGAATTGAGGAAAAATTGTATTGAGGGGCAGTCATATGAAATTGTCTTTCCTCTTTTGAATAGTTTTTATAGACAATATATGACATTGCTATGATACTGCATATATCCAGTGTCTCATAAAATTTGAAGCTAATACTATTGTGAACCATGTAATAACTTCTGGGTGAATAGGAATGTCTTTGTAGGAACCTGTGCCTGAAGTTTAGAATCATGTTTGCAGCACAAATTCTAATATGAAGACTGAGAGTATAACTTGGTGATATTTTCCTTGCTTAGTATACATGAGGTCCTGCGTTCCAAAACAAGCAACACAAAACAAAACAAAACAAACTTTAAATACACATACACATGTTTCAGTATGTTTCAGTAGAAACATACTGAAACATACTTGCATATAATGTTCTTTGGCAGAACCAATAGAATAGAGACATCTGTAAACCTTTAGGTTGTTTTAGAAAAACACAAACTACTGACTATACCCTAATAATATCCAGGTGCAAAGGTAAAGTATTGGGCTTTACTGAATTACTTCTGACACAAAATAATTGGCAGAAAGGTAAGTTGAATGTGACAGGGTAAAAAAGTCTTAGATGAATCGTGGAAAAAAATTCCTGTTTGACTTGAATTTTTAAGGACTGAGACCTTTCTGCATGCAATGACTTCAGAGATGATGATGAGACATAGCAGGGCAGAAAAGAGTTACCACAGTATATCATATAGCATATTAAACCAGGACATAATGTAGCACTAGTTCATAGAGACATGTTTGTAAATATTGGAGTTTAAGAAACAGCCTTTAGGTGTGTAAAATCATTGTATCTGAAGTCAAAAGAAAGATTCAAATTACAGAAGAAGCAGAATCTAAGGAAAGATCTATTGTAGTAGCTGATTACTTCTTCAAGGACCTTCAAAAGTTATTTGTTCATGTGAAATTTGGTTTCTAGATGAGAGTATATGTGGCTTAAAACAAAATGGATTTTTCTCTAAATGACATATAGATGACAGATGATTGATTGATTGATAGATAGATAGATAGATAGATAGATAGATAAAGCTTCATGTGTCCCCTCTCTTGAAGAACAATTTGGTCCTATGTCCAGATGTGTTTCCTTTATCTAGCTTAGAATTATAAGCAAATGCAGTTTGAATCTCTTTTGAATCTAGTATTTAAAGATGAATGCCACAGACTAAGGCTTTGACTCACTCTAAGTGGATCATATGCATTGTTGCAAATTATTTTGGATTAAATGTTATCACAGAAAATCTCTGATCTCAGATCCCTTTAATTCTTTGTAATAAGTGAGTAGAAATTTAAATCGCCAGGATCTATGTTTTATTTCACACTCTTCAGAATAAAATTTAAATCCTGTTTCTTTCATCTTTCTTTTATAAATTCAGTATAATGTTTTTGTTAATCAGCAGAAAATTAGAAGTAGAGTATTAATTTTATGAAATATCTAACAATCCTTACACAACTTGAAATATAAATTTAATCAGTACTACCAAATTAGATGCCTCCATTTATAGTTAGAGCTAATTACTTTACATATTGATATATTTGTCACAGCTGGATATTTTAAACATCATCCTTGATATGCAGTATATATTTTTTCCTCTAGCATTTTTACTATTCAAAGCAAAATTTTCTTCTCTGTTAAACATTTCTTATACTGGTCAAAAAACTTGGAACCAATTTTTTGTTTTCTTTGTATATAATTCCATTACTAAATAATAAAATCTACTGCTTTTGGATGTGTCTAGTAAATTTTATTTTATGTGAATTTTAATAGGTGGAGATGGGCTGGAGCTGGGTTGTAATGGTGGGAAGCTGAGGTGTAAAAGGACAGAGGTAAGGCCACATGTTGGGATCTTGTCTGGAAACCTTGCACTTGAAATGCCTTCTATTGTTTCAAATTGTGTGTATTCCTTAGGTCATGACATTAGTCCAGGTCTTCAATGAGTGCTTGACATCACACAAGAAGAATACATCCTGAAATATTGAAAGTTCTCTGGACTCATTTTTACCCAGTGACCAGCTTTCATTGAACTTCTGAATTTTAATGAATTCTGGTTAATATGTTACCTTGGCTTCTCATTTCCATTTGTTTACTTGCTTCACAATTTTCAAAAGAAGGGTTTGTCATTGTTTAATTACATAAAATCATCCAGAATGAACTCTACTTTATTAATTAATTTCACCAATATGAGCTGATGCAAATTATAAATGAAACATTCAAGGACTTGAGGCCTGAGATAAAATGAACCAGATACAGTTGGCTCAATCATAATTAAGGGACATCATTTTTCCTCCACTGTTTATTATTCAAGAGGAGCATTGTAAAAGATTCAAATTATATTCTCATGATAACTTACTGAATTATGTTCAAGAAAATTTCATTCACAAAGACAGCTGGCCTACCTTACCACTACACTGCTGTCTAACGAAAGACTCTCAGTGATGGAGCTGTGATACTGACATCAAAGTAGCTTCAATAATTCTATCAGTGTTAGTAAGAGTAAAGAATAAGGGAAATTTAATTAAAGACCCTACTCTGTCATGGTACTTCATATAATTAGATTTCTATTACTTCTGTGATTTTCCTTTATAATTTGTGCATATTTCCTAAAATGGGGGTCAAATGTAAAAAAACAGTATGACATTTTTATGGAAAAATATATTAACTTTATAAGTATATGTAAAATTATTATACTATGATCATTTAAATTATAATAAATTTTGCAAATTCTTCAACACAATTATTTAACTATATGAAGAAATACCTTATCTTAAAGGACCAGTAGAAATAATACTTCAGTCTCTCAAAAATATTTTACTGGAGAATATGTACACATAATATTCTAGATACTAGTCCTTTATCTGAAGAGTATCTGGTAAAGTTTTTTTTCTCCTATTTTGTATCTTCACTCTGTTGGTGATTTCTTTTTCTCAGAAAAAAATTCTTAATTTGATGTGATTCTAGTTGTTGATTCTATGTAATATTTTCTGTGTGATCAGCTTTTTGTTCATAAAGTGTCTACAACCATACTTTCAAGAATTTAACCTATTCTATTTCCCAGCAGATTAAGTGTTTCTGTTTTAATATTGTGAAATAGACTTGTGAAATAGATATGGGTCTCAGTTTTAATCTCTGGCATGTGAAAAGCTGGTTTTCCCAGCACTATTTATTAAAGAGGCTCTCATGAAAGTATTTGGGCTCTTCAAATATAAGCACCTTAGTGTGCTTGGAATTTTTTCTTCTGTTCTGTTGCCCTGATCCTTGATTCTGGCTTTGTTTTGCTTTGGTACCATGCTGTTATCACTGTAACTTCATAACATAAATTCAAATCAAGGATTTTAATTTTCCATACTTTGTTCTTGTGGTTTAGAATTGTTTTTGTTATTCTAAGTCTCTTCTGGTTTCTTATAAATTTTAGAATTTTTTTCTCTAGTTCTGTGAGGTATACTATTAGTATTTTGATCAAGATTGCATTAACTCTGGATAATAGTTTTGGAAGTATTGCAATTTTCACAATATTGGTTTTGTCTTTTAAAGAACAGTACATATCTTTCATTTTTTACTTTTTTTTGACACAGGGTCTTACTATGTAGTTCAGGCTGTCCTGAGTTCATTTTGTAGTCTAGGCTGTCTTCAAACTCATGGTGGATACTCCTACCTCAGTCCCTCAAGTGCTGGGATTAAAGGGATGAGCCACCATGTCTGACTTCTTTCCATTTTTGGATATTTTCTCTGATTTCTTCTCCAGACTGTTATAGCATTCAATATAAAGTTTTTTTTCACTTCCTTCATTAGATTTATTCCCTAAATTTCATTTTTATTGATATTATTGTGAAAGGTGTTTCCTAAAATCTTTCTCATTGAGATTTTTATTTGTGTATAGGAAAGCTACTGACTTCTAAGTGCTGATGTTGCATCTTGCTACACTACTGAATTTGCTTATTAAATGGACACAGATTTTGAAGTTTATTATCAAAAAATAATGGTAATTTGACTTCTTTCATTATTCATCTTACTCTCATTTCTTTCATTTGTCTAACTGCTCAGGCTGTGTCCAGAACAATATTGAATAGGATTGGTGATAATGGGCACCCTTGTCACGTTTCAGCTATTACAATGAAAGTTTTAAGTTTTTGACGGTTTAATATGATGTTTAATGTTTGATTGTCATAGATACATTTTATCAGATTGAGACAAAAATCTTCTATTTCAATTTTCTGTAGGGTTATTTTTTTACCATGAACATATGTGGAACTTTGTCAAATATTTTCTCTGCACCGACTGATATGACCATGTGGGATTGTCCTCCTTCTGTTAATGTGGTGCATTACATGTATTGATCTCAGCATGCTGAAGCATCCTTGCATCACTGAAATGAATTCTACTTGGTCATAGTATATAATCTTCTCGATACTTTGCTACATTCTGTTTGCCAGCAATTTAACTGAGGATTTTTGCTTCTATGTTCATTAAATAAATTGGATGTAGTTTTTTTTGCTTTTTTATTTGTTCTTTTGTTGTTGTTGTTGTTGTTGTTATTGTTTTGGTTTTTTTCCTTTGGCTGTGTTCTTCTGTAGTCTTGATATCAGGCTAGTGCTGGCTTTCACATATGACTTTAAGAGTGTTCCTTCGCTTTCAATTTCATTAATGGCTTGAGGAGTGATGTTCTTATATACTCTTTAAAGTTCCTATAGAATTAAGCAATGAATCAATCAGGACAGGGGCTTTTTTTTTGCTTTTTTAAAATTACTTCTTCGATTTCATGGTCCTGTGGTCTGATACTATGCATGGAATAATTTCAATTCCTTCTCATTTACTTAAGCATGTTCTATGACATAGTATGTGGTCTATTTTGGAGAAAGTCCCATGTGATGTTAAAAATAATTTGTATCCTCTTATTGTGTGAAACACTCTATAGATGCCTGTCAAGTCCATTCCTTCAACAATTTAGTTCGGCTGTGATTTTCTTTGTTCATCTGTATATTTGTAACACTGAGCTCTTAAGGACCTCCATTACAACTGTATTAGTGTTTATTTAATTTTTCATATCTATTAGTATTTGCTTTATGTAGTTCTGTGCTCCAGGATTTGATGCAAACATACTTACGGTCATTATTTCTTCCTCTTGGATTGTTCCCTTAACAAATATATAGTGATTTCTCTTTTTGTTCTGATCAATCTTGGCTTGAAATCCCTCTGCCCACAAATAAAACAGCTGCTTCTGCTTTTTGGGGTTCCTCTTGCATGGAGAATTGTCTTCCATCCTTTGGTTTTCAAGAAACATGAAATATGAACACAAGGAATATGCTTCTTCTACACAACATATTGCTGGATTTTATTTCCTCATCTATTCTTGCATTGCATTTCTTTTGATGATGAGTGGAGACCATTCATTTTATAGTTATACTTGATAGGAATGAAGTTATCTTTGCCATTATATTATTTTCCTGTCATTAGTTTCCTTTCTTTCTCTTTTGTTTAATTGCTTACCTTGCCTGGTGGATTCATTGTGTTGAGATTCTTATAATTTTGTCTTCATTGTCTCTTTCTAAAATATCCTTAAGAACTTTATGGAATGCTGTTTTGTGGTCATAAATTTCCTCAAGTATCCTTTATGATGGATCTATTTTATTTAAACATAAATTTTGAAAGATAATTTTTCAGAGTACAACAATCTGCTGACTGTTTTCTTTCCGGCTTTAAAATACTTCACTCAAGCACTCTTTAATTTAAGGGTCTGTGCTGAGAAATCTGCTTTAGTTCAAATATGTTTTCCTTTAGAGCTAATTTGTTTCTTTTTCTCTAACAGCTTTTAATATCCTGTTCATGTGTTGAATTTCTGGAGTCTTGACACTTGTATACCTTGGAGTAATTTTATTTCTGATCATGGTTATTTGGAGTTCTATATGCCTCAAATATGTGTATGTCAATTTCTTATTCCATGTTTAGAAAGTTTTCTGCTATGAATTTTGTAAACCAGTTTTTGTGTTCTTTGTACTATTTTCTGATTTTTCAGTGATTGCATTTTATTGTTCTTTGCATTATGCAGCGCCTGTTGCAGCAACATTTTTTGTCCTTTGATATTATTAAAAGTCTTTAATTTGATGACAGCTAATCACAAACCTGTCTTATAGATCTGATTGTCTATCTTTATATTGTTTGTTTCTACTGCATATATTTTCAGTGGCATTTTTAATCTCCTTGTTATCTATTTTAAGGAATCCAGCTCTTTCCCATGTTGGGCATTTATGATTTCCATATTTTTCCACAGCACCTCTATTTTCGTTAAATTGTATCAAGATTCTCTAACCATTTCCTTCATTATGGTCATCATCTCTTTAACTATCTGAGTAGCTATTTATGTTTGGTTTTTCTCTTGGGGCTTACTCATCTGTCTTGTTAATTCTACTATGACCATTCCAGTGAACTCAGGCTTTTCATTTTTTCCACCTCAATGACCTCTGGACTTTTTATGTGTGAGCTAGTGGCTTTGGATTGTATCTTGTTTCTATGTTTTCTCATTTTATTTTTTTTATTCATTGATGTTTGCAAATTGCTTATGGTATGTAGTTTTATTAATGATATCAAGACTCCTTTAGGTAATGACTATATTCTAGAGATGTCTTCTAGGTGTAGCTGGCTTCTGACTTTTGAATCTTTCACAACATCCTACCTCTTCTGCTTATTAAAATGAAAGGTTACAGCCTATTTGACCTAGCTACCAGTTCTTTGGTACTGCACTGCAGCATTGCCCATGGTGTAAATAAGATCTAGGTATTGAAATACAAGGAAGATCAATTGTTCACAACAGCTACGTCACCTTAACTAAAATAGTGCAATCTGTAATAATAATAGATCAAACACAAACTGAAAAATTACAAACGGTAATAACCGATACTTTGCCATAATTAAACATATGTAAAAAATCTATATTTGCATAACAAAAATATAAGGCAAATCAAAAAATTATAGGCAGTAAATACCCACTCAAGGTAGCAACATTAAACGGTGTTCAGAGACAGTAGCATATACTTAGTTACCTAGAGATTCATAAGTGTAAATGGTATGGGTGTGGTGGTATGAGGACAAAAGAGAAAAAATAGTTTAAGAGAAATAAGGCAATGGAAGATGTGTAGAACATGGTAAGAGTGATGTGGAAGGTCCTAGTAAGGAGTAAAGAGAAATTAATGATATTAAGTACTAGAGAACACTATGAAGTGGCTCTGAGCAGGATTTAAAATTAACTAACTAGCTTTCTATGTTTATCTGTGAATCTGTCCTAGGCCTCAGCCCCTTGCCTGGTGACGGGAGCTGATTCATTCATAGTCAGTGAACGTCTATGAATCACTGGTCCTGGCTGAGGCCTATAGTGGCCTGCAAGGCCAAAGATACCTCAAAGTGCAAGATAAGGCCAGAGCAGAGGACACCTTGGATCAACACTAATTAAGTAAATAGAGACTGTAGCTAGAGGAAGCTCATTCCTGCAGTCACACTCCTACCATAAATGTCATCCTGGAGATAAGATGTTCTTCTAAATTGGAACAAATGACTACTTGGAAAAGTCTTTGAAGTGACTCCCAAGGTCCTGCTTATTTCTTGCACTTTCTTCAGTTTCCCCACTCTTTGGATGTAATAAATATGGGTGATCCAGAGAAGTCTTGGTCTTATCCCTCAGAGTGTGAAACTCAGCTAAAGGTTTGTTTTGTTTTGTTTTGTTTTGTTTTAAAGGCCGGGGGAGCAAAACAGAAAAAAGGGTAGAAACAATACAGAAGTTTTAAAAAAATAAACAGTAAGAAATCACTATTTGATACATTACATATTGTCTTCTTGGATATAGTTGTTCAAGTTACAAAATTAGAGCATACAAAGTGGGCGTTCAAACAGTGAGGCTGCAAACAGTTCTGTTCAATGATCCAACAAAAACTTAGCAACATGGTTATCAATCCTACACACTTAAGTATACACACAGTTATCCCCTTTAGAGCACTTTCTTTTCCTCCTCTTGCTCTTTTTTAAAACTTTTTTTTATTTAAAGAAAAACTTTTGAAACAGAAAGAGGGTAGAAACAATACAAAATCTCAAAAATGAAACAAAACAAAACAAAAGGGTTTTGAACCTCCTGGGGCCCTAAAATCATACCATGTGTCTCATTTGTTTAAGCCTTCACCATACACTCATTTGGGAGATTGGGAATCTAGGTCAGGACCCAGTGACTGGTGCTTAGAATAGGGACCTAAAATCCTTGGACCAGGAATTTTACCCTGAATGAGTAAATCAACCCAGAGTGGATATGGAGGAGGTCTTCACAGGACAAAAAAACTTCTCTGGGGATGTCTGGAGAGAAGAGAGGGAAGAACAAGGGTGAGTTTTCCCACTGTGAAAAGCCATTTATATGCAGAAGTAAAATATGGGGCAAAAAGTCTCAGCTGAGGAGCAAAGGCATTTACAACTGCTGCAAAGTCAGTTTAAATTTTGAAGGGCTCATGTGCCAAAGAAAAACTTAACAAAAATGTTAAAAGAGGTAACCAACTATAATCACGGTTTCCTCAAACAGACACTATAGATATTGATATTTGGGAAAGAGTTGGAAAAAATCTTAAAAAGGCACACAAGGAAGGACAAATCATTTCCTCTGAGATGTTTGCAACTTGGAATCTGATTGGTTCAGTTTTAAACCTGCTAAAGAGGTCACAGTCAATAGCCTCTGATGCAGACACAAAGGAAACATGAGCACCCTGCTGAGGCACCTGCCACTAAAACAAAATCCCTAGAGGGATAACCTTAACAAAGAATACCACACAGGGCTCTAATCCAAATACTTACAGGTAGTGTGGGAAGAGGCAGCAACAAAATGAGAGAATAATACCCTCTCTGCTTGCTTCCCAGTTGGAATTGAAAGAGATGCTAATGACAATGAGTGTTTTGTTCATACATCTTTTGAAATACAACTGTTAAAAAATCTTAAACAAAGTGTGGAGTCCAAAGTTCAAAGTGAGACTCTTATAAGATGTTTTGGATGTATATACATTGACACCTTATGATATCAAACATTTGACACAAACATGTCTGTCTTGTTTCGGGGAAGGCTCATATAAACAGGATGGGTCCAGCAATAAAAAAAAAGGAAGTGCTTTCTGGGGCAGAGAAAGTGATATTAAATCAGCAATGGCTGCCATAATGTCTTGTTTTCTTCAACATAGCTGTTCATGCCAACACACATAATAAAATCAAACAAAACAGAATTAAATTCTGGGGAAGTACTTGAGGAGCCAATCCAATGTCCTGAAGAGCTATATCCACACTTAGCAGAATTAGTAAAAAAAAGCATGGACACCTATTCCAGAGGATGGGGCTCCAGTGATGTCCTTTTTACATATTCCACAAGGACCTCAGGAGTCTTTTACTCAATTTGTGGCAAAACTGCAGAAGCTGTTCGCAGACAGGTATCAAACACAGAAGCTGCAAACATTCTAACTTTACTATTAGCATATGAAAATGATAATCGGGATTACAAACAGGTTTAAATCCTGTAAAGTCAACTAATCATTTAACAACATATATTCGAGCATGTCGGGATATTAGAACTGAGTCCTATAAGACAACTATGATAGTTCAGGTTATGGTTGGTCTTGCAAATGCAAAAAAAAGTAATATGAAATGCTTTAGAAAAATGGGACATACTAGAAAAAATTGCAGAGTTCCTGTTTGATCTAATAGAGCAGATGCTGCAGCTGCAGCACATTAATTAAGTAACAGTAACAAAAATAACCAGCTAGGAAAAAAGATAAATAATAGGGAATGGACATTAAACTAGAGCAAAATAAAATAAAAAATACTACTAAGTGACAAAGTTGAAAGAGGGAAAGTGAGAGAAAATAAAAGGAGGACTTATTGAAACAAATAAAGTAATATTAAAAGAGGGGTCAAGAAAATGAGTAATACAAATTAAAACCACACTGAGATCCCATCTCACTCCAGAAAGAATGGCCAGGATCAAGAAACTACTAACAACAAATTCTGGAGAGGCTATGGGGGAAAAGGAACTCTTCTGCACTGTTGGTGGGAGTTTAGACTGGTGCAACCACTGTGGAGGTCAATATGGAGATTCCTCAAAAAGCTGGGATTGGAAGTCCCATTTGACCCAGCTATTCCACTTCTAGGCATATTCCCAGAAGATCTGAAAAGCATCATTCCACAGTGATATATGTTCACCCATGTTTATAGAAGCACAATTTTTAATAGCCAGATCTTGGAAACAACCTAAGTGCCCATCAACTGAGGAATGGATAAAAAAGTAGTGGTATTTTTATACAATGGAGTACTACTCAGCTATAGAGAATGATCACATCAAGATATTTATAAATAAATGGATTCAACTTGTTACCATATTCATAAGCGAAACAAAACAAACTCACATGTATACATACCGTATGTCTCCCTAGTGTAAGAAATGGTAAGAATACATAAGATTTTATGGTAATCATGATTCCCCACTACATTTCTTTGAAGCCTTATAATGTTTTCATTCATTAGTTGGAATGGTTTTATTTTGTTTGGTTTTGTTTTATTATGTGTGATTGCATGAACAGCTATTTTGAAAAAAACAAGACATTGTGGCAGCCATGGCTGATTTAATATCATCTTTCTTTGAAGTCCTACCATGCTTTTGTTCTTCTGTTACCATTGGTTCTATCATGTTGTGTCTTATTGCATTTTAATATGCATGATAGTATAAACAAATTCTTTATGGAAAATGAGATAATATAGTAGCCATTGTTCATTTTCTGTTATTTGGGTCAGAATGCCTTGTAATACTTTCATTCTCTTCAATGGTTTTATACTATTTTATTATGTTAAATATTATTGTGTGTGAAGCTATGCTCAACTATTTCAAAGAAAGAGGCATTATAGTAGCTACTGTTAATATCCACTTGTCTTGTGAAGTGATGTGTTGCTTACATTGTTCTGTTTTGATTTCCTTTGTTCTGTCTTCTTTTGTTTTATTCTCTTTAAAATAAAATTTAAAAGAAAAAGGAAAGAAAAAATAAAGAAAATGAGTAATAAAATTCCTACCTCTACCAAAAGAAAAAAAAAAAAAAGCAAAAATCAAAAATGTACCAACAGAGGAGAAAAAAAAAAGAAATAAATTCCTATGTATTTTCAGAAGACTTTCTCTCAGATCAGTAGCCTTTAACTAATCTTACAGTTCAAATTCCTTTGCCCCTCTTTACAGCTTGTGAGTTTCTATGGTGTTTACTCCCTTCAAGGGAACCACTTTCAGTAAGCCACTGTTGGGGGCACCTATTCAAGCTGGGGAGTCAGACCAGGAAAAGTAAGGGGCCTTTGTCTGAAGTTTGTACTATGCCTCAGTGCTGGCTGAGGACCTGTCCACTCGAAACACTCAGTGGAGAAAGAAATCTACTCAGGGCTAATGTGGGGTGATTTTTGCAGGCCCAGAGAAGGTGCTGAGCTCTAGGTGGTCTCTCATGGATGTCCAGAATGCTGGGAAGAACAAGTAACTCCTTAACCCTTGCTGCTTAACCAAGTGAGAGGACTGGCCTATTGTGTCAGGCAGGGACTATACTTAAGATTCTGGCCAGATGAGGGTGGAGACTCCTCCAATTCTCCCAGAGTGACGGTAGTGTGCCTGGTTCTGCATGGGTTGTATAAGGCGGAGATTTAAGGCAGGCTTGAACACTCTGTGTAAACAGGTTGCCTGGGCACTGGTGCTAGATATCAGACAGAGACTCTGGAGGGTCTAGCATTAGAGCAGCATAGTGAGAGCTGGGAGTAGGCTCAAGCCATCCTGGGATGCTGAGAACAGACTCAGATGGGAGAAGTATTAAGCCCTGTGTGCCAGATGAATGCCCAGGTTTGCGTGGGATGAACTATAGGCTTACAATAGTAACTCAGCTGTGTTGCTGTTCAATACTGAAGAATCTATAGACACATAGTGATCACTTGTTTTTCTGCTAAAGGTCAGAAAGAATGTGTGGGTGGAGAGGGAGCAAGTCTGATCACCTTCCCCTGGTATGTGCTGGTGAAAATACTTCCAGGCTCTCTGTGTTTTGAAAGGAGAAAATGAAGCAATGGGTCCAAATCCCTCAACTCTATCCTGTGCATCTAGACTCTGCCACGCAGTTGGAGCCGACTACTGAGGAGCATCTCAAAATGGCTGTTCCCATGCTGGGGGTGGGCACAGGCCCTGTGGAGCAGCCCTATGGCCTTCTTTACTCAATCTATAACTCTGGTCTTTCAAACTGACTTTTTTTTTTTCATCAGAATGAATGTTCCTCCCCTTCTTCCAATCAGCTGTTTGTAGTTGGTTTTCTCTGAGACTTTCCAAAGTGACTCCTCAACTCTTCAGCAATGTTGCTTTTCTTCCCTTCTCTTTTTCTACCATGTGCTTTTAAACCGATGTTGGTGTCCCCACTTTCATGACACCTTAATTTTTAGATCTTCTTACCCACGCTCAAGTT
The DNA here is from genome assembly GCA_004027455.1 of Hydrochoerus hydrochaeris. Classification (NCBI taxonomy): domain Eukaryota; kingdom Metazoa; phylum Chordata; class Mammalia; order Rodentia; family Hydrochaeridae; genus Hydrochoerus; species Hydrochoerus hydrochaeris. Next base: position 105,530 of record PVLA01006635.1, on the reverse strand, counting down.
ATACACATTTGGGTTGTATCTGTGATATAGTTGTGGGTATAAACTGTTCAACTTACAAATGCTGTTTTTTACAAGCTATATTTACTGTATTTATTCACTTACTTACAATTCCATTTTATTACCTCTGACAATTCCATCATTTTACATGAGATAATTTCTCATTTACTAGAAGAACATTTTAAAGAGTATTTTACAGCAGATCTGATACTAAATAAGTTCAGTTTTGCTCTGTTTCTTCAAAAATATTTATTTTTTTCATTGTTTGGAATTTTATTTTTGCTGGGTGCTTTTTTAGTTCCAAGATTGCAAACATCTGTGCATCTCCCTTTATGGTGTGATTTTTCTCTTCTATTCTTTTCCTATTCTTTGTCACTACATACTGTATTGCTGATGTTGTATAAAAAACCAAAAAAAATTCTTCAAATTTCTCTTAATACAGACCCTTTTCTATTCTTCTCTTAGATGTGCTGAAGAGTATTTTTTAACTCCAACTGAAACTGAGCTGGATTGCAACTGTGTTTCAGATTTAATATTAGACATGGTGTTCCCAGGTTTTGATTGACAGAGTAGTAGGTTTTCATCTTTTTAATTGTGTAAGACTGTAGCAGGTTTAATTGTGATACTCAGACATATTCAGTTTACCATATTAGTCTTTTGTTTTATAAAGCATCAGAAGTTGTCAAAATGCATCTACCTTAGAAAACTATATATTTATATTTGGCAAAAAGTAATAAAGTCCTAGGTCACTTATTAAATATTCTAGGAGCACTTACGTGGATGTTTAAGTTACCATGAGTTTTTTTTTTATGTTACAATGAATTTTAAAAATATCTTTGTAAAGACTGGAAATAAAGTTGTAAAATTTTACATAGACCATCTAAGTAGCAAGTGAGTTAAACTATGTAATGAGACTGAAAAGAATTATGCAATAAATCAGTTAAAAAACAATCTTCCAGTTCTTAACCTCTAGCAAATATGAAAATATATTGAGCTTGTAGGTAGTACCGAACAACTGAGAGCATATATGTGTGCTTTCATTTCTTGTATGTGTATATAATAAACTGCCAAAGGAGCCTATTAAAAATTAATGCCTAATGCTTCATCAATGATGTGATAGAAATGTTTACTTTGAATGATCAGATTTGTCTTAATGTTCTAAAATATGCATCCGACTACCAAAATAAAGATAGAATATAAAAAGTGGCTACTCATAAAACATATCCCAAAAGTATCAGAACTGAAACTATAGATAATATTTTAAGGATAACAATAGTTTTAAATAACATAGACAAGTTTATTTAAATTGCATGTTTTCACAATGATTTTGTATCAAATATGTTTAATTATACAGATAATATTCATTTCATATTACTTAAATCTGTATAGAAATATGGATGAAAAATAAATTGAATATGATGTCTTACTCATGGAGATAAACTTTCATCCTCAATTAAAACTTTTATACATTTCAAAGGCCAACAATAATTGCTTTGATTGGTTGTAAAGTTATTTAGGATCAGAAATCACAAAATTATGAATGACTTATTAGTGACAATACATTTGATAAATAATAGGCAAACAATATGCTGTGTAGAAGTGACACACATTTAACTGAAACTATTTTCTAAAAAACCACTTCAGTTTTAATTAGGTTAATTAGTGGATATGAAAGAAAGGAAATCCTTCTTTGGACAATTTAAGATGAAGTTATCACTGTCTTGTAGTTAAAATGGATCAATAAAAATGTAGATGACAATTATTCTAGTAGCTGTGTTTGATTTTTTTTAAGGATTTGACATTAGTAATTTTAGAAGTAAGTAAAACCTGATCTTTATTAGATTTTTACTAACTGGAAAATAGCAATAATAATTGAAACAGTTGATTCTAGAGTTTTATATAAATAAGCCATTTGGATATTACCAAATATTTTGATTAATTTTTATTTTTCTTATAATTTCTAATGTATTATAGAATTTGGAAAAATGTGATTTTTATGATAAATAAGGGCACAAGGCTATGAGGTAACAAGAAGCTTCTCTTAAAATATAAAATACTCGTTGTAGATAACTATGATTGATTTTTCATAGTTTTCAGAAAAAAAATCACTACTTCGTACAAGTTTATTTTCTATTTTTAAATTTTTATTTAATTATTTACTTATTTATTTATTTTGAAGGTAATAAAATACAATAGAACGAGACAAAACAAAGCCAATCAAGATAATGAAGTGAAATTGATACAGAACTTCAGAGCAGGATACTGGGATAATAGTAATAGGTACTATAGTATATTTCATTATCTTCACAATAGTTGTCCATTCATTCAAATATAGTGAAAACAAACCAAAAACAGAACATTACAAAACCTATCAAAACAGAATATTGAATAGAGCAAAACAATTAATCAGAACAAATCAAAACACTGAAAACAATATTTGCCTTCAAAGAGAAGGTAAAAGGAAATCCCCCATATTTGCTATATTGCATACAGTCATCCTCCCAAGAGACGCTCAGACCTCTGGCCCCCAGTTGCTAAATTGGGGCAGGGATCGGATTCCGAGGGTTGTGATGTTTGATTCCCAGCCCAGGCTGGCAGACTCACAGGAGACACTGATTAGTTCTTGCCTACTGCTCACTTGCTCGCACCCACACCGGCCTCTTTTCTTAAGGACATGTTGCTTTCTGGCTCAGCACCCTGACTTGTTCTCTTCCTGTCTTCCTGGCTCATTTGCAAGGCTGACGCTTACAAGGAAGGAGGGCGTGACTATTTTGTACAAGTTAATTTATTTGCTGATGAAGGGTTGTTAACTAAACATCCTTAAAAACAACAAGAAAAAAGAAATGACTTTGTTTTGATTGGTTTTCATCTGTTTTCTATTATTTGATTTCAATATGTGTTAAGGTATGGAAAGCTATTTTTAAGAGAACAAGAGATACGGTATTATGCATTGTTGGTTTTCCTATTGTCTGGTTTTGATGGCCTGTAATGCTTTCATTCGTTAGTTTTGATTGGTTTTAAACTATTTTTTGTTTGAATTTATTGCATATGAAGGCATGGACAACTATTTCAAAGAAAACAAGAGACATTATGGTAGCCACTGTTGATTTCCTGTTGTCCTGTTTTGAAGAAGTGCTTGTTGCTTGTGTTGTTCTGTTCTTATCTGCTTTGTTCTGTTTTGTTTTGTTTTGTTTTATTCTCTTTAAAATAAAATTTTAAAAAATTTTAAAAATAAACGAAAGTTGCCTTGGAGAATTAATACAATGATTTAATTGAATGAATATTCATAATGAATTCCACAGCCATTCATTCATTTATCAAGTAGATTTTCCATCTGATATGTGTCTGACATTGATCTGGGTGCTGAGATGACAAAGAATGAAACACAATTCTTGTCCAAATTAAAACCTATTTGAAATGAATGCAGGGCATACAATTATAGAAAATGTCTGTTATAAAATTGTATCTTGCAGCTCTACCTGATTCCTCTCATCTTGCATAGACAAGTTTATAAAAACAGAAAAAATGAAACTAACGAAGATGTTGTCATTCTGAAGTCAAACTTTGCCAAAATTCGGGAGAAGTGTTTATTGACTACAATGTAAGCAATATGAATGGCAAAGTATAATTTGGAGGCAAATGTTCTCCGTATATAAATATGGCAAGTTTATACAACATATTTGGAAGAAAATATTCTGCTTTTCTTTCATTGACTGCTCCCTGTTCAGAATCACATTATTTCTAAAAAGTGAAGAAAAATCAACCATTTGTTGCCAACCAAGTGTAGGGCCTAATTTTTAAAACAGCTAAGATATTTTCATCAAAGCAAAATATTTAAAGTTTGATGACATAAATATATAATATGAACATGTTTTAATTATAATAGAAATAAAAACCTTCTTAGTGTCTATATAGTGAAAAAAGATATTGAAATAACAAAGATTTTCAGAGTATAATTTGCAGATAAATTTGAAAACCATGATAGTAAACTTAATCCCTGGTATTTTGGAATGTGCAAGGACTGTCTTGACTGCATTTCAAAATCATTAAGTGATAGATGGGTAGAGATTTGAACTTGAAATACAAAAAAGATATTTAGCATTCTTTGGAAAAATGAATGAGATAAAAATGCTAGCAAGCTGGATAACAATACGAGCAAGCTGGTATGGCTTGATATATTGGTGGAACCATAACTGGAATGGGAGATGCACATAGGATTCAGACAAAAAAAAAAGGCTATTTTAAAAGTCAAGAACACTATCTTTTTCAGCTGAAAAATACTCGTGAATTATTGAGTAGAATTATGCAATAGAATGTTAGATTTAATTGAATGGAAACTCAGAGGAAATCCAAGTGCCAAACACTTATAAAGAATTTGACCAAAAAAAAAAAAAAAAAGAAAATAAGAATGCATTCCAAAAAGTAAAACAAAAGAGAAAAACAGTATGAGAATCTTTGTGATTCTCATTGTTGGGAAAAAATGAATATGCCAACAAAAAATTGAGTTAGGCAAGAAGCCAAAAAAGTGAATCCCATCTTTTGAGTCATTACAATATAAAGAATTTGATCAACTTTACTTAACCTTTAGTAATACTTTAAACACCAACATTTATGTCTAGATATTTTTTCCCTTGGACAATAATGCTTACTTTTGAGGTAAAAGACTTGACTATTTTAGAAGAAATGATATATTTTACATATCAATTCAACTTTTACTCTTAGTTGGGTAAGATGGTAGCAATATGGGAAGCATAAAGGAACTGAAAAGACAGGACACTGGTGTCGTCTGTTACAGTGTGTTACCTAGTGAGGAAACAGAAGACACTTGTTGGTAACTCTGATAAGGTGAATCCCAGGAAGTATTTTTTAGGATTATGAAAATGTTCTGCATGATATTGTAATAAAAGACAAGTCACATTCTGTGTTTGTAAAGCTTGTAATTTTATAATTTCAAATTATGTGAATCTTAACAATCATTTGTAAATTTTTAGAATCTTAATTTGGAATACAACATGTGAAAGAATGTATTTTACTGATGTCCAAGCCAAATTCCACTTCAAGGTGAAAGGGAACAGCCAGCGCTGACTTAAGTAATTTTGGAAATGAATGGAGACTGTAACTCTAGACAAAGAACTATACATTGCCATTGTTCTGTAGTTGGTAAAGTGGTTGCCCCCACAGAGGTACTGGGTTAACAATTCTGAAATCATTACACACATATCCTGTATTGCATAATTAAGTCAATAAAATATGGGAGGTAGAAATCAGGTTTTCTATGTTATAGGGAGATGTAACTGACAAGCAATGGCTGGAAAAATACATGTGGTACTGATGGTACAATTATGAATTCATTTTTAGTTTAATAAGAATATAGAGGGAAAAATTCGAGGCATTCTTTTTTACAATTAGTGTATATATGTATGTTTTCCTTCTGATAGCTAAGACAGCCTAGAAGCTATGCTAATCCAGTGTTATCAAGTATGTTGGTGTTTAGTACCATTTTTTTCAACAAAACTAGGCAAAATTAACACTAGGATTAGAACAGGGTATGTACAAGATGAACCTGGTGCATTTTGAAATGTTGGAAAGTGTCAGAAAGCCAATATGGTAACATAGGTGAATGTCTCTGCTAAATACAATTAATTATTTTAAAATATCTTGAAATTAATGTACCAATAGAATTTGCTTTCCCTTTCAAAAGTAACTATCAAGATGTTAATCAAAATAAATGCTTGCAGGGGCAGGAGTGGTAGGTCAGCTGCACCAGCAACTGCCTGGCAAGCATGAGGTTGTGAGTTCAATCCCTGGTACAAATAAATAAATAAATAGTTGAAAACTGTATGTAATATTTACAACTTTCATTTATATTTGTATTAATCAAGGCTCCCTTCATGTGGCAGAATTCCATTAATATGATGGATTTTATCATAAATATCAATTTATACAATTTAGACAATGAAGGAATTTCTTGACATTTAATCACAGACAACCATGATACTATCCATATCTTCCAAAGAGCAGTATTTACTGGGAAAATGAATGTTGAAAATCATAATGAAATAATGAAAAATTAATTTCATAATAGAACAATTCATATGCACAACATAGAATTTTATTCACTCACACATTTTCAACGAAGATTTCATTTGTTGTGGTATTTTTGTACTCTGTGGAGGTAGCTAAGTTAAGAAGAGTGTTATATCCTAGTCTTGTAGCAATAAAATATGAAGAAAATGATAATGAATATTCTCAATTGGCTCTAAAGTAATTGAAATTAAAGATAAAATTCACACATTCCTGACACACTTGTATTTTGAAATATATTTTGAAAGCAATGTATCAGATACTTTCTAAAAATATGACTGAGAATCCTCATTAGGAGACAAAAAAATTAAAGTACTGAGAAACATTTTAGTATTTATATTCCTTAGTTTTCTTTTTGGGGAGAGATGAACTCCTAAATTTGAAGAAATAGATCATCACTGACTTCACTTGAAGTTTTAAGAATGATTTACATGTTGGTTAGCAACACCCTAAAGGTTTCCTTTGTAAATCAACTTATAAATACATCAAATTTCACTATTTAATGAATAAATCCATATTTGATGTGTTTTGTGTAAGTTTTTTGGGATCATATGCTTGACTATGTTCTTAGTTCTGTCCATACTAGTATTTTTCTACATAAGGTAGAGAGAAGAAAAGTATTTAGCATTTTATTGAAATTTTTACTAAGAATATTCAGTCACTTTGACACATGATTGGTTCTGAAGATAGTGGTAGCTAGAAGTCTAAGTGATGACAAATATATCAACCTGGATCCACCTACATCAATCCCTTCCATTAAATCTGTTAGAACCTGTGATTATGTTGATGTTCACTCCTGTAATTAGGTTAGCTTATGTGGTAAAGCAGACTTGATGAGCAGATCTCATACAGATCCCAAATGAATCGATTGGCATCCAAAAATACATCTTTCTGGGTGGGCCTGACTTAAAAGAAGACACAAGAGACACTGTGATTGTCCTGAACAGTTAAGATTAAAATTATCACAGCCTTTTTTCCTGCCGTCTTTGAATGCTACAAGCCATGAATGCGCAATTAGAGATGTTCCTGATCAAAAAAAAAAAAAACTGTGGAATTTGACTGCAGATCCTTCTCTGATGAAGTTTCTCTATGGCTAAGAGTCAAGCTGACATTGTGCTTCAGTCTTGTGAAACTCTGAGCAAAAAATCCTAGTAACTATCATTTACATTCTGCTAAATACAGACTAAAAAAAGTGCATGTTGCCTTAAGCTACTGAATTAGTGATATTTTATTATGTAACAAGAGAAAGTTAATTCAAAAGTAAAGAATATAATTTCTGAATAGCCTTTCTGCTTAAGTTACATTTTCTAGAGTTTCAGTAACAAAGCATATGTATTTGTGCAATAAAGGCAGAAGATACTATTTTGATTATGAACGGCATTCTAATGTAATAAATATATTTCTCAAAAGCAGGTGAGTTAGAACCGTTTTAGCTGCTGTGATGTATTGTATGGGCTGTCCATACAATACATACAATTCATACAGAATTCTCTATATGAGAATTCATGGAGTAGCAGTCTTTTACAAAGCAGCAGAATCCTTTGTCATGAAACAAAACTGTCCGATAAGAACAGAGCTTTTACCCACAGTTTATATCTTTCCAAATTATACAAGGACCTTTGATAAAAATTATAGGTGAAAGAGCTAATACAAACTTGTCACACATGCCTTATTCGATACAACCCCATGATCGGGACTTCTAATCAAGTTATCCTGTGGAACATGATTTCTATTTTAATTCTGAAAGAAAGAAGCCCAATTGGGCAGAATTAGTGAAGGCAGAGCATGTTAGCTCACAGAGGGTGACATATCAGCAATGTCTCAAGAGAGGAAGAAGGACTGGCAGGCAGGTGTTGACAGTGAAAGGATATCAGGAAGAGGAATTATTAAGGAAAAACATCAGGAATAGTGTTCTTTAACAATATTACTTTTGCAGGCAAATTTAGATCAAGTGGACAATCAAAACTAGAGTCCAGGATCTTGAGAAAAAATATAGAACTATAAAAATAATTTGACAAAAATGTGAGTATATACACTGGCATAGAGGTAAAAATAAATGTCAATCTGTGTATTTTACATACTGTTTTTAATAAAATAATTTTAACATTTTTAAAAAGAATTATTTATTGTTTTATACCAAGAGGAAAATTTCTTTGGGGAATACTAAAAATACACAATGTTATAAGTGTGAGAAAGATTCAGATATTATTCCCATTATTTTAACAAACTATATTATCCCCCTTAATTGTCCATGTGACAAAACCTTAATTAAAAATTCAAAAATTGCACAAGAAGCCTCTTAAACCCAGCCACCATATGTGAATTTAAAAACTATCTCTTTTAAATCTTCCCGGTTACATGGGAACAATATCTACTCTGTATCATGCTTGACATGAATATATAAGTTTCATCCTCCTTACCATTTTTGACACCTTGTCTTTTTATGAAACCCTCTATCAAATGATCTCTGGTGAACAGCAACACTTATTAGTTAAGCAATGATAACTTTTACCATTAATGAATCCTTGGTAGCATTTGTTTGCCTTATGAGGAAAAAAATGGAATGATATTAATTGTAAAGATGATGGATGAGTGTACATAAGAAATTCAAACCTTTGCCACTGCTAAATTCTTTGCTACTTTTCCTCTGTTTTTTAAAACTTTGTATTTGCTTTATGAGACAAGGAGGAATGAATTTTAGAAAAATATGCTAATAGTTTTTAGACTCACACAGTCTTTCGTATTTGTAGTCCAGATAAGGAAATTTATAGAGCAAATATAATTGATCTTTAGATTTCTCACTTTCCTTCCTCAATTCCTGATCCAGTGCCTCTCTGCTCTACCATAATGACTGCAAACACATTTCTCACTCCTCAAACACAAGCCGCATTACAGAGCATATTTCCCTCATGGCCCAGGAAGTAATTGCTTTCTTAATTTCTGTCAGTCTTATGCAGATAAAATGTTACTACTTGAATAATTCATTCTCTTAAAAGTATTTCCTTTTTTTAAAAAAAACGAATTAAAGACAATTTCTTTTAACCAAGGAAAAGAATCCTTAGCAGTGGAAATTTGACTACAGACCTAGGTTTTAGAATTAGAAAAGCACGCTAATTCATATTTATCAAGCTTTTATAAGGTCTACTTCATGTGATACTGTTCCCTCATATGTTCATCAATGTTTTTCCTGTTCATCAGATACTTGATTTTAAAATTTCAAAATACTCTCTCTTGCACATTGCATGGTTCAGTCATTGCACAGCTTTGGAACTCTTTTGTTGTCTTTCTAAGTCAATTTGAAACACACCTATCCCTCCATTCATTCTTCTTACAGGCTGAAAACCTCATTCCTTAACTTTACTGAACTGGTTTTATGTCCAGTCCTGTAGGGATTAGTAATACTGTCCTGAAATATCTGTGAATTATAATAATGACTCAGAGACTAATGGAAATGAAAAGATATTATTGCATATAAAAACTTAGCACATTAAATTCATGTTATATGATTGCAAACAAATGTACAGATTCAAAGGGAGAATTACTGTCTTAATAAGTATTCATTTATCCAACTAACTGCCTAATCACTATTAAGAAAATTAGTATCTCATTCTTAATGTATGTGTTGTTTTATAAGCCAAAATATTTTTCACTATACTCTTTCTTCCTCATACTCACAACTATTAAATGGCAACTACCATTTCTCAGGCTAAAAATACATCTGTGTTGTTCTTTAATTCTTTGTTTCCCTCGCATCCTATGAGTTTTCAAAAAATTCTACCATGTTTACCTAAAAAATAGATACATATTCTGTAACTTACCCTCATCGCTTCCATCCAAATAACAACTCTTAACCATACTATTGACATAGCTTCTTAATTACAATCTTACATCCACTCTTTTTTAAGAACAGAATATATTTATTGATAGAAGGAAAGCTATCTGAGAGAGAGAAAAAGGGGTCCCAAGCGGGTTGCCAAAGACTCTATCTTTTCTAGAGACTTTTATAGAGTAAAATCATAAGGTTAGATGGGTCAAAGGTGAGGAAAAATGGGAATTTGCAAGGTGGGCATAAGGTGGACAGAACTGTGATCAACCAATAAGATTAACTGCTCAGATAAAATTGATTAAATCAGGGACAAATGGGGAAGTGAGTTACATATTTATATATTTTTTTTAGTCCCTGATGCATTAGTTTCTTCTCAGATTTTCATAATTTCCTCCTTCATAGGAGTTTTTGGCTAAGTCTGCTCATTTTTTTCTAAAAGTTGGAGGTTCACCATTAAATTTCTTATTTGCCTTTGCTCTCTTTTCCTGATATGAGAATTTACCACTATAAATTTCCCTCTATTGCTTTAATTCTATCTCATAAGTTTTGGTATGTATCATTGTCATTATTATTATAATTGTAGAAACAATAATTTATTCTTCAAGTTCATCTGTGACCCATTGTTTGTTCAGGAGGGTACTATTTAATTTCCACATTTCTGAAATTCTTGTGGTTTCTTTTGCTCTTATTTCCAATTTCATTGCACTATGATCTTATAATGCATGGGATAATTTCAATTCCTTTTCATTTACTTAAGCAGGTCTATGAGCTACTATGAAGTCTGTTTTGGAAAACATTGCATCTGAGGTGAGAATTTGTATTCTGATGTTATTTGGTAGAACACTGTAGATGTCCACTAAGCCCATTTGCTCAAATTTTGGTTGAGTTCTAATATTTCATTGTTTGTTGCTTTATGTCTAGTTGATCTCTGTTTTTGTAACAGTGGGGTACTGAGATCCCCAATACAATTGTATTAGTGCTTATTTAATTTTTCATGACTGTTAATGTCTGTTTTACATAGTTGAGTATACTGGTATTTGTTGCATATATTTTTGTGATTGTTATTTGTTTCTCTTGTATTATTCCCTTTTCAAGATTGTAATGACCTTTATATCTCTTAATCAATCACTTTGTCTGCCAGCAAAATAGCCTTGCTTTTTTCTGGGTTCCTGTCACATCAAATATTATTTTCCATTCTTTGACTTTCGTTCTATGAATTTATTTTTAAATTAAGTGTGTTTATAGCATATTGTTGGGTCTTAATTCTTGATCCATTCTGCCAATGTATGTCTTTCAATTGGTAAGTTGAGGCTATTAACATTGATGGATTAATTGGTATGTATTAAATTATCCTGGTCATGTTATTTTTCTGTTGTTGGCTCCCCCTCTTTTTTCCCCTCCCTCTATTTAATTGTTTGGGTTTGCTGGTGAATTCCTTCTGTTGGGGGTTCATGAAGTCGTAGTCCTTTTTATCTCTTTCTAGAATGTTCAAAACATTTTGGAATGCTGGTTTGGCAGTTATAAATTTCTTCATATGTTCTTTGCCATGAAAGTGCCTTGTTTTTCCATCAGATTCAAAAGATAGTTTTGTGGGGTACATCAATCTGGTATAAACTTTGTTTCCCTTAGAAACTTGAAATATAACACTCCAAGTTCTCTTGACTTGAGGATTTGTATTGACAAGTCAGTTTTGATTCAGATAATCTTTGTCTCATCTACCAGCTGCTTTATTAATTTCTCATAGCCACTTAATATATTTAAGAAATTTTTCATTATAGCAAGCTGCAAGTGTGTCTCCTATATATTAGATCTTGTCCTAACATTGACTTAATCTGCTGTGAATACTTTCAATGTAACTTTTATTCTCTTGAGTATCTTCTTGAATTTGCCTTGTGGATCTCATTTCTTTCCTCTGCTGAGCATTCACGGCTTCCATAATTTTCTTAACCTCATGTGCATTTTTTTTAGCTGTATCTGCTCTAGAGTCACTAAGTATAATTTTCATTGTAGACACCATCTCTTCAGTTATTTGAGAAATTATTTCTGATTTGATTTTTTCCAGAAACTCATTCAATTACCATGTTGTTACCACCTCAAGAGGCCAAGTGGAAGGTTTTCCTATTGCCCTACCTCATTGCTCCATAGGTTTACCATTGGTGAACTGAATCTCAAGGGTTGCATCTTAAATGCCTTCTCATTTTCTTTTCTTAGTTTAATTCTTGGGTTAACACATATCAATTGCCTATTTTGTGTTGCTCTATTGCTAAATTTTAGTATCCTTAGGTAATGAACACTTGGTGTAATTATCTTCCAGATGTAGCTGGTTTTTGGATTTTTAGGCTGTTAGAAGATTCTACCACTTCAATTTATTGGAGATGAGAAGTTACTGCTTGTTTGACCCAGTTCCTGGTTCTTTGGCTCAGTGCAACAATACATTTTCTGTGACCCTTAGACAATTTTAGCCACTGAATACCAGGAAGAACATGTGTTTTGGACAATTATGTCACTTTTGGCTATAGTGGTACCATTATCATCAAACACATCTTAGAAAATGGCAAACTTAGCTAACCATTAATTTCCCACTTTTAACCATATGATCAGATTTGTGTTTATATTCTAAAACAAACCAGAAAATTATATGGAGTGTAAAATCTTTAATATGTAAAGTTTTGCCTCAGGAGTTAAAATTTAACATGAGTTAAGGAGAAAATAAAGAACTAGAAGAAGATGAAGAGATCAGAAGTAAGGTTGGAAGACAAATGGGGATTATGCTAACTTTGAGAAACTGATGCTAAAGACTGCATAGAAAGAGAGAAGGAAGACAAATACAACAGAACAGAATTACAACCACAAAGAGGCTAAAAACCACATCCATCCTCATGTAAATGTAAAATTATACAATGAAGGAGAAAAAAATAAAAAAGCAAGAAACAGATTTTAAAAAGCCAGGTAAACATAAATCAAACAAAAGAAAGGAAATAAAGAAAAATGTCCACTTTCTGGTTTGTCTCTGCTGTCACTGGTAGTCAGTGTGTGGAAACTGAGTCCTGATCCTTGCTGATTTATTCCAGTGAGCCAGTAGCTTTTTGGTGGGGTAGTGAATAGTCTTTCAAGCCTGTACTTTCTGGCAAAGACCAAACTCATTTGGCCTACAGCTGTCAGTGCATCTTCTGTGGGCCTGAGCCTAGCTGGAAGCTGTTAGATGGAGCTAGATCAGTGGAGGAATGTTATGGTTTGTGTCTAAATGTCCCCCCTAAATCTTCATTCAGTCATAGATGCAGCCTTCTAGCATTTAGAGTTGAATAATATACCCTAGTGGATAAGGCCTATATAAAACATAACAAACAGAAAGAGTCTTGTTTAGTACTCTTCCCTTTTTGCTCTTGTTACTTTTGATGTTTTCTACCACCATTAAATGTTGCCCTGTTCTGTATACCACTCTCCTTTAGAGCCAGCTGAGTATGGACTTAAACCTCCACAAACCGTGAGCTAAATAAATCTTTCTTTCTCTAATTTTGGATGTTGGGTATTTTGTCTCAGAAACAAGAGAACAGTAACCAAGACCTGTTCCTCTGGCTCAGTGATTCCCATCTCAGGGAAAAGTTGTCTCTGACTACCTCCTTTGTTGAAGTTTATCTTTTCACCCCTCCATGGGCTTCAATTCATGCTTCAGATTCTTCCTGTGTGCAGGGGACCCACTTCCCTCCTTGTCTTCCTTACATTGCTATATTCAAGAGTCTGGATGGTGACTATCAGAGAAGTTTTTTCTTGGCTGCTTACCACTCTGCCATCTTGATCCCTCTCCTACAGATTTATTATAAAGAATTTGTTGATGCTTATATGATTGGATGTCTTAGTTGAGGCTGATAAGATAGAAATTGATGCCAAATTGGTAATCAGTCTTAAAAAACATTTCCTGTTCTTTGGTAAACTTCAGTCTTTGCTCTTAATTCCTTCAGATGACCAAATGATAGTATGGAGAGTAATCTGGTTTACTAGTAGTATAATTTTCAGTTTGGTTTTTATGTTACTCACACCTAAAATATCTCCACTGAAACATCTACATTGGAATTTTACTCAGAACTGGGTAGCACAACAAATTCATGACATGAACTTGAACACCGCAGTGTTGATTTCTAACTTTATGTAACATATCTATAAAAATTACTGGCTTAATTGAAAATTGACCTACAATAATTAAGTAAAATGAATATGGAAACTAGGAATTATTAGAATAATCTACATCATTTTTCTCTTTTAAACTCATTATCAATGCTAACAGTAGTCAATTCTTTTGAAATAAAAATGTCACTAGGTCAATACTTTTGTATCTAATATTTCCAACAAAACTATCCTGTAGCTATTAATTGAAGTATGTTATTTTCAAATGCAGTGACACAATTTAAAGGCAATATAGGGTCTTTCAACCCAATTCAGTTTAGAAATGTATAAGTCAGGAGGCAATGAGACATAGACTAAAAATATCATGGTATTCACCAAGGATATATAAATTCAAATCTACATTTTCCTATCTACCTACAATGTGAACTTGGATAAATCATTTTTATTCACTAAAATCTACTCTTCTGCATTATAAACAAACGATAGTGAAATTTATTATCTATAGTTTCATGGGATTTAAATTAGACAGTAATGAGAAATTTAGTATATTGGTTCAGGATAAATTAATTCACATTATACAAACTAAGGAATACTACAGTTTTTGTCAAGATGGATCAAATTCAATACTTAAAGATTTCTTATTCTAAAAATTCTATTTTATTAATGAATTATAATTTATTAGTATTTTACAAAATGACCTCAATCCTTCACATTCCTTTATACCCCCCAAATCTGGTTTATATGTCTTTCCATTAATACATGGATCGGCTTCCCCTTCCATGATTCTAACATGGCCTCAAACTGATGCTAGCCATCATAGCAAAGCAAGAGTGACTTTGTACCAATTCCAAGATTGTTTATCTTCTTGCAAACTCTCCAGGAATTACATTAATAAGTACAATCTAACCTGTCCTGGCTTCCACCACTGCTGAGTTCCAGTTGATCAGCAGCAGATGCCAACATTGAGCCACTGATATAGCACCAACCTTTGGGGAGATCCACCGGTTAACTTGGCGGCACAATGTTTATATGGGATCACTGACCCTTTTCTAGGTACGGGTTAGCCTTCCCTGCATCTAATTCTTCCATCAAAACCACCATTCATAAACCTAGAGAATGTTGAATAAGGAAACCAAGTCCTGTTGTTAAAGTCATAGAAAACAACTCAATCCAGGCAAAATGGCAAATGGCCCAGAATAAAGATACGGGACATCTTGTCAGGCAATGAATCAATACATGTTGAGCTATTTTCTGAAGTCGAAAGAAATACAAAGTAACTGGTAGAAGAAGGTAGTTGTAAATACTAGTTGTATCCATGTGATCATTTATAAAATTAAGGATTACAACTCTCATGCACATTTCTTTCTTATTTTAATATCTGTATTTTAATATATACATTCCTACATTTTATATAACATTAACTGACAACAACTATCTTTTAAATATTATGAAATCTGCATTATAATATTTAAATTATAGAATGTCAAGAGAAGAGTGAGCATCACAAAAAGGAGGAAAAAAAGAAAACAATGGATAGTCTGGAGCAAGCTCAATGAATGATCTGTCTGAGTTATTTTAGATGTTTCCGCCAATCAGCACTCTCCTTGTGGAGGTGTGCGTAAGAAAGGCCACCGTCACGTGAACCTGTCTCAGATCTGCAACGACTCATTGCCTGATCTACAGCCAATAACAAAGTGATGTTGTTTTAAGCCAGTGGGATTTTAGGTGGTTTGGCACATATTATCAAAAGAGATAGATAATTTTTAAATTCAAGTTAGGAAGAGCAAGAGATCCATAGATGTCACTTTTAATATATATATATATATATATATATATATATATATATATACACACACACACACACATATATATTAATAAAGTGATGATAGACTTTGAAATGCTATAAAGTGAAGATCAACTATGGATCAAAAATATCTGTTTTTACTGCTTTTCCTTCCAGTGAAAGAATAATAAGTGTTAAAAAATGCTTCTCACCTAACATTTCTGGAAACCATTAATTACATATCCTTAGAGAGCAGAACAGGAGGTAATGAAGTGAGTGCAAATCAAGTCCTTCAAAATATGCTTTATATGACTTGCAGCAATAGAAAGAAGGAGCAGTTATTTGTCTCCCACCAAAATACCAAGAACAGATACTGGAGGCAAAATGTGCCTTGACTGGTTTCAAGGAGAAATCATGTAAGTTGGATGAGTGAGAAAACACAGAACTTGCCACTCTAACATGTAAAACACAGTAGTAGATCTAGCATAATCCCACAGAGCTGATCCCAGCTGACTTGATACAGGAAGATGCTAGAGAAACTCAGGACACCACCATGCCTTACAAGAAGAAATCCTGGTTGCCAGAACCATAGACCTTCTCAGCTGCATCCTTGACAAAAGTTTCCAGAAATAATTTCTCTTATTCAAGTATAAATGATTTCTGAAAATAAAATAAATAATAAAAAATAAATACAAAGAACCAATTTATAAAAAGAATTTGTGTAAGAAAAACAATGATGCATGAAAAAAAAATCTTTTAGGGTAGTCTTAATCAGTGCCAGGGACCTAACATAATCTATTAATGGAAAATAAAACAACACAAAAGTAGAATAATTATCTGTATAGAATAAGAGAAGTAGAGATGAAAAACTTAACAAGATAGAGAAAATATGACACTCCTCAAGAATTAAGAAGAAGGATATATTATAGGATGTTTCACAGGCTAAAAAATTTCGCTTGATTTCTTATTAATAAAACAAGTAAATAAACAAGCATAAAAATCACAATCAAGAAAGAAAAGACTAAAATACATCCTTCCTCCCTTGCCCTCAGTACTTATATAGCAAATGTTTCAATCTGTTATTTCCTCACTGTATCTCCATATTAAAAACTCAAATTCATTGTGGTTTAAGAAGGAGAACAGTAATTAGAGAAACTTTATATTAGGCTTCTTTTGATAATTCCCTCCAATTATTAAATGACAAAAACTATAAATTCTATAATAGTAAAAGACTACGTAATATTCTGAAGATGTTAAAGACTCAGTTTTACATAGAGAATAAGTCAGACTGACTTCTGGCAGGTAGGTCTCAGCTCTAGCAACAATAATGTTAGTTCTCTTGTAGATGGAAGATGTGTGTGTGTGCGTGTCTGTGTGTTTGAATGTTCCCTGTTCAAGGTGGGCCACAGTGACTGGGTTAAAAAAGGCAACAATTATTTTTCATGCCAATAAAATAAGATGCTGAGATTAGTTCTATTTCTGCTTTTTTTGTAGCTGGTATAAATGGAAAAGGTAATTAAAATGTGGATTTTTGTGAAATGTTAAAAAATACAAAAGCTAAATATGAACCAGGAAAATGTGAAAAACTGGCTTGGAGTGTAAATGAAGAAAAGTTCTGAGGCAATGGTATGTAGCACTGAGGAAACAGCATTCAGGCCACCCAGGCACGGGGTAAGCAGACAAGCGGAGTGCAAAGTGGACATCAACACAACAACACTTCAAAACCAAACAGTTATTAATAGACAAAGTGCTTACTTTTAAAAACAAACTGTTTTGTGACTGTGTTTCCTAAATCATCAGAAAAATACTTTGGTGAGCTGCCAAAATTCTTTAAAATGCTTTGTTGGCTTTTCCCAGATAAATATAAGCAACATTTATCATAAACATTGACTGTAGGTTTTTACTAGATGAAATTTTTTCACATGAACAAATTATTAATGCATGTTTAATACTTTATAAATGATAAATGTCTACAGTACTTTACACAATGTTTCCTTTAGATTAATGTTAAATATTATATTTAAAATAGTCTTTCTTATTCAGTATCACATAGTTACCTAGTATATGCTTGGAAAAACAGTTTAAAAATTCAGCATTCTAGTATTTGTGCTAGCAAGCACAAATTCAAATATACTAGATATAATTTTGTTTTTAATTTTGGCTCATTATTTTTGGCTCTTACTTTTCTTGCTTTGGCTTAATAATATTTATGTCTAAATGGACCTGGGTTGATATATGTTCTGACCAGAATACATCGGAAAGTAGGAAAGGGAGAAATCATTGAGAGAGATTGACACCTTTTGAGGAAGCCATTCATCCACACACTGCAGTTTAAGTGACCCATGGGAGCTCATCTTGAACCAAGGGTTTGATAACATCATCTGGGGAAGACTGACATTAATGCTGGACATATATGATGCACTATCGCATCAAAGAGCCATAGCATAAGTCTTTGAAGCAGAAGTCTATTCAGTTCAAGCAATTTGACCATAGGTAAAAGAAAAACTTGTGTATACAAATATTCAAAATGAATTATTAATTTATAAAGAAAAGAGAGAAGATAATATATTTATTAAAATATAAAATTATATAAGATCATACATACACAATATAGATAAGTAATCAGACATATGATCTCATAAAAAATAAAATAAAAACAAAATTTGCCAATTGTTATTGTTGAAACATTTTAAAATCTGGAAATTATATTGATTTCAGACAGCAAGATAAATTCTGAAACATTTTTGATAGGCCTGACCCTTGTGTGCCACCAACTGCCTGAGTCCCAGATGTGGCTGACTCCCATGCTGAGTCTTGGAAGAATTACAAGACTCCTGGATCCTCTTGCCACCTTCATGCTCTGCTAGGACCCATGGTACCCAGATAAGGATTGTCAAGACAGTGTCTCAACCCTGGCTATGATGCCCTCAGCTATTGCTGCTCTCCAGTCCCAAATCTCCTGTTTCCCTTCACTACCACCCACGTCTACTAACTCTCCATAAAAATGCGTTCAATAAACTCCTGAAGATTCTCCTTTTGAGTTAACTTCTGGTTGTCCTGCTCAAAACCCTAAATTCAAGCTGGTTGTGTTTTGCTGGGTTGACACTGTGTTGCCTAACAATTTTCTTTGTAGGAGATCTGGGAGGAAAAATGTTTACAAAACATTTGCTCCACAAATAGTATCTCTAGATTTCCAACTTCACCCAAAATGGAACAACAGGAAAAGGACTGCATTAAGCAATTCTGAAAAAAAAGGAAATAATGATTTGCAGCATCACTATTTAGATTGTACAAAAAGCACAGATGGCAGTGATCCCAGAGAGAAAATAATCAAAAGGGAGCTCTCAGCTGTCTTTCCTTTCTTTTTTGGAAAGTTTTCCCAAAGAAGAAACATAGTTGACTTCTCTGGATACTAAACTATCTTTCTTTCTTTATTGCTGGAACAAAATATCTGACATTTACAACTTGAGGAAGAGGTTTATTTTGGCTCACATTTCAGTCTGCAGGCAGCTGGCTCCAAGGCAGAGCAGCGTGGCAGAGGACAGGGAGGAGGTTACTTGCTCAAGCAGTGCCGTCCAGGAGGTAGAGAGCTAAGATAGGAGTTGAGGAGGAAGATCAATCCTTTTAGGTCATGGCCTCAATGACCTTTTTCTTTCTACAAGGCCCCACATCTAACAGCTAGTTATCTATTATTACCCCATTATTCAATTACTTTCCAAAATTCCTACCTATGAGTGCATGTGGCTTTTGGAGACCATCTAGATCTAAGCCCTGACAAAAACTCTAGAAGAGAGAGTTTCAATAAGCAGCAGCCCAGAGTCTGCGATCTGTAGCTGCGAAACATTTCAGTTCATGGGAGGGGAGAAGTGGCAAAAGACATAAGAGGAGTCACTGAAAAGTCAAAAACAAAAAACTTCAGAAGGTCTGACAAGATGGAGAGAACACAGAGTACCCTGGACCAAAGTAGGACAACTCCAATGTCCTTTAAATTAATCCTTCGGAAACCAGAAATCGACAGAAAGTTCAGGAGGAAAAAGTACATATTCTTTCACTGAGATGTGTCAATGCAGTTTCTATTTCTTCATTAGTGTAAAATTGGTTAACTAAAGATGAGCAACATATAAAACTGGTTAGCCAAAGACACCTCTAGAGTGCAATTGTTTGGTACTGATACTCACACATTATTGCTCAAAAATACTTAAGGCACTGTTGTCCTTGGGATCACTAATTGAAATGCTGAGGGTGGAAAATGCCATTTCAGCAGTTTTATCACACATTCCAGCATTGCGTTAGTTTTTCTTCCATCTTCTCTTTGATGTACCTAGTAAAATCGAAATATTTTTAGGACCATCCCATTTAGCCATGACTCTGATAGTTCTTTTTATATTGAACAGGAAAAAATGAATACAAAGTATTGTGTCCTTGAGGTTAGAGTTGAACTTTCGACTTTTTCTCAGCATGAATCTCAGAATCTTATTAGACAAAAAAGGCTCCAATCCTTAAAGACATGAAGCCTCACGAGTGAACCCCGCACAGCAAAGAGTCACCCTGCAGTCCCGTCCCTTAGCTGCTGCCAGCTGCCTCAAGATCCCATCTAATTATTCAGGGCCATCGCCTCACCTTTTCCAAGTGCCAACGCTGCTTCGCATCTCGTATCTCTGGTGTCATATATCTGGTGAAGCCACAAGGTGAACGGCAGTTCAGAGAACATGGACCTCCCTTGGAGCTCCTGGAATCACGCTTCCCTTACGGTGTCAGCTCACTGTAACTTACAAAGCGTGCATTAAATGAGGAGGAAGGAATATACCTGTATTTTAGGTTCTTTCATATTAATGGTTGAGAAGCTGTAACTATTATATGCTTTTTAAAATATTGTGCATTTTTAAATCCCACTGCACTGAAGTAAAATATGTTCTCATAGATGCCATTTTATCTTTGCTTCAAAAACATTTTTGCTTGGTTATCAGATCCTGCCATCACCAAATGATTGTTTGATTAATTCAAGTACAGTTACCATCACAGATTATGAAGAAAAGCTTCTCTGTGTGTGTGTGTGTGTGTGGGTGGGTGTGTGGATGTGCTTTTATGTCAATATATCATTACTTATGAAGTCTCTGAAGTTTTCACAGCTCCCTCCAGAGCAATGTGTTTTAAATAAAACTAACAGTACCTGACAGCAATTTTTCCCCAAGCTCTTGTGTGTCTCTTTGTTCTTCTACATTTTAAGGAATGATCCACTGTCCTTATTCACCTAGACAGTAATCAAACAGTCGCCATCAATTACTCCTTCTTAGTAACTCAGCTTCTTCTTCATGGTCAATACACTGTTGATTTTCATATGTGCATTTTCTGCAACATGTACCTAAATCCAACAGCCCAGTTGTACCATTATGATCTAGGCCACCCTCGCTTCTCATTTGGGTTATGAAACTCCCTCCATAATGGTCACCTCACAATGCTGTACCACTGTTATAAGTTATTATTAAGTCTGGTTACATGAAACAGAGAAAATATAGCAATTCACAAGCAGAAGGCTATTAGTATCACACAATAAAGAAGTCTAGCTTTGGCCAGTATTGAAAACATATGCGTTTCTTCTGTCTATGTGAACACAATCACAACTTTACTTTGAATGAACTGCATAGTTCTCTCACTAGTAGCAATCTGCCTGGAATATTTTACCAAAATATTTTAGCAAAATTTGTTAACTACCCACATATTTTATTATTTTTACTTTTTTAAGCCCCCAAAACCTGGCATGACAGTATTTGGAATGTTCTAGTGTAATGAGTAACCCAAAAGTCTGGCTATTTACAGTAGAGCAGACAAGTGCATGGTTTCCATTCTGAGTGTCATCGGTTTTAAGTTTCTATCAGGTATCCAGAGGCTTTTTTTTTTAAAGCTTCAGCTCATCCTCATTATGATGATGCCTGTGCCCTTTTAAGATTACCATGAATCAACTTGACTTACCACTTGTAATTAGTAGGCTAGCCTTTTCAGTTTTTCTGTCTTAAAGCGCAATTCAAGATATTTAAAAAATATATTGTTTTATAAAATTGCAGCTGCAAGGATATATGTGCCCACAGAAAATGTGCAGGGTTTGCAACTATATCTAGAAATTTATCTAAGAATTCTTAGCACATTAAAGTTCAATTTATTTTCTAAAATTATAAAATAAGCTAGCACAGTTGACAGTATGTTTGTATTGCTGGGTAAACATACCTCATCCCAAAATTCCAAACCTCAAGAGTTACAAAATCTGCTAACTTTTTGATAGGAAAGATGATGAAATAAATGTTAAGTTACAAAACTGACTTCACATGGCTAGTACCAGTTAAAGTCAAGTATATTAAAACTATTGAATAAAATTACCTAAAGGCAACATGTGTGGAATATATGAAACATAAATGAATTTTACCTTTTGACTTGGGTTCCGAAATATTTCATTGTCATATGAAAATATTTCAAAATCCAAAGAAGAAAAAATTTTGAAAACATCTCTGGTCACAATCATTTTGTATACTCAACCTGTAATACCTAAATTAGAAATAATGTAAACCACTTACTGTTAATTTTACTTGAAATGCTTTTGGATTTGAGTAGGACACACAAAAGTTAATTAGTATGTATTATAACAATTATTGAAGTTTCTTCTATCTTTTATGAGAAACATAAAAATTCAAGTCTTGTAAATTGTCATCTAGCCTTGTGTCCTGTATTCATAGATATATAGAAAATAATCAGTAAGCCTGAAGGGTCCAATTTTTAATAAACTACCTAATGAATACACTTTAATATTTTCACAATGTTGTAGTAGGGATCAAATTTTAAGTGCCACAGTGGTTTTGGCAAACTCTTTTCCAGTTGAGGAAACAGTGATAGATGGTACCTATAAAATAGAACAAACTAAGGCTGAATGCCAGCACCTATGTTGACTACAACTGCGGTCTTTTTAACAGCTAGAATCTTACATACAAAGCATAACATCTTTGCAATGGGAAATCAGAGTAGCAGAGAGAAAACTTGTTTGATTCCCTGTAGGTGACTTTGAGATACTCAAGTACCTCTTTTTCACTCTTTAGAATTTCCCACGTTCCTGATAAAAGTGTTCTAGAGACTCTCAAGCTTTGTATCCAGCAGAATTGTCTATAGGACTTGTTAAAAACACAAATGGGACCTACACTTTTTCCCTGTTTAGTTCTTTAGACCTGTCTTCTGGATTTGCATTTCTGTCAGTTCTTTCTGATCTTTTACAGATCACATTTTTAAAAATTTATTTAAAGAGAAGCAAAAACATGTAAATGGTAGAGGTAATACAGAATTGCAAAAAAAAAGATAAACAATAAGAAATCACTAGTTAATAAGTTACATATTGTCCTCTTAGAAATAGTTGCTCAAATTACAAAATTAAAGCATACAAAGTAGATAGTCAAACAGTGAGAGTGTAAAAAGCTATGCATGCATGAATATCTGCATGTATTTCTATACTTTCTGTATTACAGGGAAAAACAAAACATAGCAAGACAAAACAAAACAAAATAAAACAAAACAAATTCCTATGAAAACATGAAATCAAAAAGTCATATAAAACCACTACAAAATGATCTACAATGATTACTGTGTTGTTTCTTATTATCTTCAATAGAATGTCTATATCATCAGGCATAATTGAATATAGCAGTATAATTGAGTATAGCAGTAAATAACAATATTAGTAAAAATAAAACATTGTAGACAGTATAAAACTTCAAAGGCAGGTAATAATCAAACCATAGTGGATATTCTAGTGTATCTTGTCATCTGTAGTGAAGTTGCCCATACTTTCAAACTTGATACTATCATAACAGCTTTCAATAAAATCTATCAATACAAAACAGCGATCCAACAAATCAGATTTGATTATGATCAGTCTTGGTAAAGCAGTGTAGGTTTTACAGAGCTTTAGATTAACTTAATAGGAAATTAAGGAGGATTACCATACTATATCCTGTTATTTTCGGGATTACTATCTGTGCCCTCAAATCTAATACAGGTAGAATGACTAGAACAGAATATAATACATTTAAGCAGAGTAGTGTGAGTAATATGGGTTTTAAATCCTGGTGCACTATTAACAATATAGCATATCAAGGCCATCTTAGAGTTTCTAGTTATCCTCCTCTGCCTCATTTCTGCTATGCTATTTTTCTGCCTTTGTTTGTCTCGTTTTCTCCTTCATTCTACTGCCTGCCCACTCACTGAGGTCTTTCTGCCACTATTCCTAAAATCCTGGTATTCTTTTTCTCTCTCTCTAGAATGTCCAGTATTCTCTGTAGGGTTGGATTGGTGGTCACAAACTCACCCAGTTCCTCTTTGTCATGGAAGCATCTTGTTTCTCCATCAATTTCTAGTGACAGTTTTGCAGGGTACATCAATCTGGGCTGGAGGCCACCTTCCTTCAGGACTTGGAAGACTTCACTCCAAGCTCTTCTTGATCTGATGGTCTCTGTGGAGAAGTCAGCCGTGATCCTGAAGGGCTTAGGTAATCTGTTTCTTTTCTCTGATGACTTTTAACATTCTGCATTTATATTGAATTTCTGGCATCTTGATTATTATATCTCTGGGTGTAGATCTGTTTTGGTTGCAGGTGGCTGGAGTTCTGTATGCCTCACACAACTGAATGTCATTTTCTTTTCCCATGCTTGGGAAGTTTTCCTTAATTATTTCCAGGAATAGCCTTTGTAATTCACCTGTATGTATTCCTACTTCTTCACTCACATTTGTTATTTTTAAATTGTAGATTCTCTTGTCATCTTCTAGCCTTTGTATTGTTACTACCTGTTTCCTTGTTGTTTTTAAGAGATCTTTCCTTTCATGATCACACATTGCAAACTTGTCTTCAAGTTTTGATAGTCTATCCTTAGTTTCTTTTAAGGTGGTTTGCCAGCTTTCAATGGAGTTTTTAATTTCCTGGTAGTCTGTTTGAATCTGCTTCATGTATTCTACATTTTCTTTATATGCTTTATCGAATGTTTCTCTCCTTTTTTTGTGTTCCTCCCTTCTTCCATCTGTATCATCCTGAGAGATGCTTAGCATTTCTTTTATGAATCTACTCATATCTTGCTTTACCTGATTTAATATTTCAGTTTTGAGCTTGTCTACAAGGTCCTGAAGATATCTCTTAATGTCCATTGAAACCATGTCTGATGTTGTGTGTTTGCCGCCCTCAGTCTCCCTTGTTTTTCCCACTCCGGGATCAGTGCTCTCAGGGTTCTGGGCTGGGGGCTTCCTCCTGCCTCTCTCTCCTGTCATGGCCCTGGCTTTCTCCACACAGGTTACAGTGCAGGTCCCAGCCCCCTTCCATGTTGGCCACGTTTCCTCCAAAGCATGCTGGTGAGGGAACTCTGCCCTCTCCTGCCTGCTCTTGTCACTGATGTGTAAGCACCAGTTGTGTATGCCTGCCCCTCCCCACTGGGCCAGCCAAACTTTAGGTGCTTTCACCAGTTAGTGTGTGCTAGCCGCAGGGAATCAATTTGGGACAGCTCATTGGGTCCTTGCCAGGGGTGTGGCCCAGTCCAAGCAAATCCCACAAATCTGCTCTGGGGAGGGAGCAACCAACTGAAGTCACTGTCACTCCCAGTTCAGGCTCCTTCTGCCCGATTCCAACATGTCACCCATTTGGTCGTGCCCTTCCCATGGGAAGGGGGGGTGTCATTCCCAGCACTGACCGTGGATTAATGAAGGTCCCTTCACCAGCTCTGCTCTTTGTTGGGCTCACCAACCCCTGACTTCAGTGCTGCTGTACTTCCTGTGAGTGGTGTCCAGAATGAGTTTGGGTGGCTCTGCCTGCCAGCATGGATTCAAGCTGGTACAAACTGGCAGGTCACTGCGAAAACTCTGTATCCCATAATTTTTAGCTGTTTAAGTTGTAGTCCCAAAGCATTTGACAAGCTTTTTTATGTTTTAATTTCTTCCTGTGTCAAGAGGATCCATCTCCCTCTGTCTGGATCTCTCCAGGGTGTTTTATTCTGGCATATAAATTGTTTTTTCTGGGAGGCTTTGTATTTTGTTGCTCACTGATCAGCCATCTTGTCTTCTTCCCACAGATCACATTTTTATAAAGCATTTTTTTGGAAGAGAAATAGAAATTTCATGACTAAAAGCATAGCTTTAGTAAAGCCTCATTTTTATGAAAATTAACCAATCTTTAGATATATTTTTCTTCCAATAATTTATGTGTGGTGTTTATGCTTCTTGTCCCATTTTGATTGTTGTTTCAGTAAAATAATCATTTATTTTATCACAACTAGTTTTACTAAAGCTTCTCTAATAAACACCATTTGTGAACACTATTACTATACTACTGCATTATATTGTTTTAAATATGCTTCATAAACAATAGAATTTAGAAAATAGGAGAGAAAGAGAGAGGTAGTGAGAGAGAGAGAGGGAGAGAAATAACCAAAAAGAGGAGAAGGAGAAAGGAGGAGGACAAGGGGGTGAAGAAGGAGGAGGAAGAAGAGAAAGAAGAGAAGGAGGAGAAAAAAATAGGAAACAAGAAAGAGATGCATACTAGAAATGTGAACATATTCATGTTAGTTATGATTGAATACAAATTCTTTCTTACATGTATTTTCACAACTCTCAACAAGAAGTGTTGAAGAATGTCATGGTGGCGGTTTAAAATCCCCCAAGGTAATACTACTCACACCAGGGAAACTGGCACATGCTACAGAGATTCCCCCTCACTTGGAAGGTGGTTTCCCAGCATACCAAGAACTTTTATTGATGTTTGTGTTCTTACTGTGATATGTCAGTTTAATTTTGTCACATCTCCCTTTTCCATGCAGGACAGCATGAGGAAAACAGAAAATTGAAATTACCAGTTCTTTAAAACAATAAAAATGTCCCCTTCTTCTACATTTAGTGAGTTTCTATCATTGATCCAAATTTATTTTCAATCTCTTTACTATTGTATGTATTTATAATTCAAGCCACCACACTAATCTTACACCATATTGTACTCTAAATAATAATCTTGTACTGATACTAAGGACTCTTACCCTCCACATGCTAAAGAAAACAGCAATATCATCTTTACATATCTGTCAGGTGTATGAAACAATGTTGTCTTCTGATATTTCTAGCATTTTACTGAGGATATAAATTATTCCAATTTCATATTTTTAGTGAGAGAATTAGCTTGATATTTTTTCTCTGTTAACAGACCTTAGAATCAAAGAAACAGAGATAGGTGAAGTTGTTAATACAGGAACTACATCCTGGGATATTGACCTATGTACAGATTTAAATATTACAATACAATATTGAGACCCCAAAATCATGCAATAGAGGGGCCCACTGTAGTCACAAGTGATTATAAAAAAGTCTGTGACTGTGTGTCTTAAACTCAGCTATATATATATATATATATATATATGCTCTACAACTGACCTGTCATAGCAAAAACAAAGTTCTTTTTTTATTTTTCACAAGTTGCAATTTTATATAAACCAAGAATAGCCTCAGGGAGATACTTTTTGTAGAGTTCTCTAAAGCTCAAAAGTTAATTCCAAACTCTAACTAGCAGGTTGTTTGTTGTGTTATAGAAGAGTTGTTTTCAAGCTAATTCATCAGAGACATAAATATGAAAATAACTGCTAATCAAACCTGGATGTTCATGAAAATGGAACCAAATTTTTGATGGTTGTGGAAACAAAAAGAGTAAGCTATTTTCTAAATAATTTAAATTATATCCATGTATGTAAGTAAATTGCTAAGAAATTGTTTTTTGTTCCTCATTAATTCATTAATTAATTTTAGTTAGTTGATTAAGTAAATGACTCTCCTGAGTTTTCATTAATACTATACCTTGAAGTATTATTGACAGTTAAGTTACAACACTCCACAAATTATTAGGAGTCTTTTGTAAAAGAAATCTACAAACTAAGAATCAAGTTATATTATTTTGCTGAATTAAGTTTGTACAGGTACAAATTCTCTATGATGAATGTAATCATTATGTATTTCTAAAATGTAAAATCTGATTGAAAAAAATTGAATTAGTATTATGATAAAATTTCTTGTGTAATTATGTAATCATGTTCTGAGAGTAATTCTGTCATTAGAAAGTTCAATGATCTCTTTCTCTCTCTCTCTCCCTCTCTCTCTCTCTCTCTTTCTCTCTCTCTCTCTCCATTATTAGGATGCCCAATCATTCAATCACTGTACTCATATTTTCTGAAGTCATTCAATCCCAAGCAAAGCCAGAAATCCTCCCCAAGACTATTATAATTCCAAATTCAAAACATGTCTTTCCTAACATGCTCTAAATGAGAACCATCCAGTGTGACGTTGTTCTCTTGAGAAGTGGTATTAACATTGTTGTAAGGCCTGTCAGGGTGGGAACTTTTTCTGATATAGTAATATCAACCTCTGTGGGCATGTGTGTAGTTCCTATGTAGCCCTTTAATGTAAATCATACCCAACCAGACCATAGAATGCTAATGTAAACTAGCCAGACTGTAAAAGGTTACTGTATGCCCATATTAGGGAGAAAAGCCTACAAAAATTGAATAGAAGTGTGCAACTGTACATTGCTTGGCACTTAGCCTTTGGCTATGAATCCTCTGACTCAGCATGGGTACAGCTGAGGCTGCTTTCTGGAGAAAAGACTGTGTCCTAACTCTCTACATGAAAATTCCACAGCAGCATAGCAAGGTTTCTGCAAGTGTAACTTGCCAATAACAGAAGCATCATTTCATTAAACATCCGTGATGCCTTTTGTCTCTCTACCATTTCAACAGATCACTCTTGCTGGATTAAGTTTGAATCTATATTTTAGCTTATTCATTTTTGCTTTATGTTTTCATGCTTTCTTCTCTTGGGATGAGGTCTCTTAGATTTTTTATTTTTATCCAATTATATTTAACCTGGCACTTGTTCCTATGGTTTGCTTCTGTAAGTAGTTCATGACTGCTGATTGTGTATTGAATGAAAAGTAACAAACAACAGGATGGTTTTAGGCCTCATAAGTGTTTATGCCATACTGATCCAGATTAGTTTTCTTCTGTACTATTTTATAAAATTTTGCTTTACATCACTATTTGAAAGCACAGAAATTACTAATATAAATGTTTTAACTTATTTTCAAGCTACAAAGAATCATTATGATATTTAAAGGACAAAGTTAGAGCATGCTTGTGCAAAACTTTATCTACATGGTTCTAGAAATTTATGGATTGGCCCAGAAGTATGAATTGAGTTGCACAGGAAACCTCAGACCATTATTGGATAATCAGTTACACAGTAGCCAAGATATTTCCAACTTGCTTAACATATTGGACAGTGATAGAAAAACATGTGAAAGCTTTAGTCAATTTAGTTCTATGGCATTCACTAAACTTAATGATTCTTTGCGTTTACAGACTCTTCAATTGACAACCAACACTCTTCAACTAATTGCTTTACCTCTTTTGAGATAATGTTGCTTTCTCCATGAATCAACACCTATTGGTTAAGTTAACCACCGTGACCCCTTTTTCTGCAGAAATCCATAGCCCATTTACCTAAGGTAGGGAATTTTCCTTATCCAATGCACTTTCTTGGATAATTGTCTCTTTTTTTGGCATTGTAAACACTAAGTAAATATATAAATGTGAGCATTGAACCAGTGTTGGAAAATAGCTGAACCTGTACAAGTAGATGGGGAGCAAAAGTTAAGGGTATTTACCTGTGGATAAGTTTCATGATGTATATAGGTAGCATGCGGGCGAGTATTAGAAGGAAACAATGATTAGAAAAACCAAGCTCGTTGTCTATAAATTGGGAATTTGATGTTGAATAATTGCTAGAGACGATCAAATCAAATCAAAAATCATGGAAAGGGCAGGTGGACCTTAGTGAAAGGCGTATGTGAAGTTGGGATTTGGGAGAGCTCCTCAGTAAAGATGATGAGCCCAAGGGAGTAAACTTTTAGAACATGTGGGTATAATTAAGTAAAGGAGAAGAAAGACCAGAACAACCAAATTTCTTCCTCACAAAGATGTGGAAATGGAGGCTTTTAGCGAAGCAGTGTCTATATGGGATGAGTTAGCTTTCAATTTAAGCATAAAAGTGAGTTTTACAAGTTTGCAAATACAGAGACACATTTTAAAGGTCAGCAGTTAGCACAGGGCACGTGCTTGGGAAAGAGTGAAGTAAAATGTCTGAGAAGGTTAAGAGTAGAGAATACTATCAATGAAGAGTTGATTGCCAATGACTACTACAGATAATAATCACTAAGAAACTGATCCAGTGGTGTTGGAAGTTAAAAAAAAATGTGTTAACAGAACTGGTTCTAAACATCCTCACAGAAGCAAGTACATAGCAGTGTGAAAAAATAAGGAACTTTAATTCATAAACATCCTATATCCACATGATGATTCTGTCGCCTCTGTAAAAACCAATTTTACTAAAACTCGAGGCTCTGTGGAGGCTAACAGGGTTTGTCTGACCTCTCTATCCCTGGTCCTTACTAATTTACTTTAATAGCATAAAGTGTCATCAGCTAAAAAGTAGGCAGAACAAAGGCTTCAAAGGACTTCAAAATCTCCCAGAGAGCTGCAGAGTACTGCGTAGTGGATTTGACTTCTTTACACCACCAAATGTTGAGTATCCTTGAGTTATTTCAATCTGTGGATTTCTATTACTTATCTAAATAGAAGGTTTTTATTTTTCAGAACACAGACAAGAAAGAAACAAATAACGTGTGGAGACAAGGAGAGTACATAATTAAAAAAACAGGTGAGTTTCTTATACATGAAGACCCTTATTAAAAGCCAACTTATTCTGTATGTGGGTCCACCAAGTCCTGTATGATTCATCTTATTAAAAAAGCAGTGCTTTCTTGGTTTCTTTCCTCTCATTGCTGGAACAAGATAACCGGCACCCCAATGGAAGGAAGGAAAGGTTTATTTAGCTTACAGTTTGTGGCTGTTTCAGTCCACAATCAGCTGGTTCCAAAGCAAAGTGGCTTGGATCCAGGGCAACATTTCAATTCAGCATCTAGTAAAAGCAGCCAGAACAAAAGGTGGGGAAGAGCAAGTCTCTTTTCCTTCCTTATATTGTACACACGCTGTGTGTGCCATCGTCCCCATACCTCACCCTCCAGGACAAGTGTAGCACTCACAACATCTCTGTGCCCTTCTATTGCACAGGATGAGGACATTTGCAAAGAAACAGTTCTGGCTCCCTGCTGAATCTCTCAGTTAAACTTCTAAATTTCTCAAGTTGACACACGGTATCAACCATAGCAAGTGTATTTTAAAAAAAGGATCCTGGAGATTTAAATGCTAATAAAGGCACAAACTGAAATCTGATCATTGACAATGAAGGAAAAGTTTATAACAATATTACATGATAAAAACAGTAAAAAGAAATTGGTTAGCAGCCTTCCTCGGGCATAAGCCAAAAGGAGAACCAGAGAGCTGCCCCTGAGATTCGGCCAGGGCCATGGTGGAATCCAGGAGGCAGCACAAAGAAGCAATTTGCCTGCTGCCCTCTTGGTAAGCGCCTCCCTCCAGCGTGAACCAGGAAGAGATCGAGTAGAGTCCTGTGCGCGGGTTTCAAATCAAACATCCCAAACTACTCCCCATTCCCGGTTAGCCACTGGGGACAGAGATCTGAGCATTTCTGGCAGGATAACTGTATGCAATATAGCAAATATCGGGGGGTCTCCTCTATCTTCTCTTTGAAAACAAGTGTTGTTTTCAGTTTTGTTTCATTATGATTAATTGCTTTACTCAATATTCTCTTTTGATTGGTTTTATAATGTTCTGTCTTTGGTTTGATATTTCTATACTTAATTGACTAGACAACTATTGTGAAGATAATGAGATATACTATGGTACCTATTATTGTTATCCCGGTAACCTGCTGTGAAGTTCTGTACCAAATTTACTGCACTGTCTCAATTGGTTTTGTTCTGTCTTGTTCTGTTGTGTTTCTACTACCTCTAAATTAAAAAAAAATTAAAATTAAAGAAAAGAAATTGGTTACCATAGTTTTCTGGAAACCTGTCTGAAGCCCATACACCACTAATCAAACAGATAAATAAACAAACGGTTTAAATATGAATTAATTTTAAAAATAATAACTTTTTTGAAATATATGTAAAATTTAGAAACATTTCTATGAAGACATTAATTTCATATACTACTAAAATAATATTATCAGTATTTAGTAACAGCAAATTAGAAGTAGTTGATATTTAGGAAATCAGCTTCTGTAGAGCACCCATCTGAATCTGCAAAAAGATAAGTTTTCATGACACATTGGATATCTAAATACGTTTTTTTCCTGTAGTTTGTTTTATGACATATAAAAAGTATTGAACAAATGGAAGGGGATGTGCATTAAATTATTTACTTGCTACAGTAGATTTTCTAAATCAATTTCTCTCACTTTGAATAGTGCAGATTTTTGTTTCAAATTTCTAGAAACAAGGATATAAATATTACCTAGTATAATCCTAAAGTTTTACTTTCAGTTGGTCAAGTGAAACTAACAATCTAACATACATGAGGAATTGATGAGATAATTCATTTAGAAGTTACTATATACTCAATGTATGTTAACTATTATAATTGATATGCTATTAACTGTTATTTCACCGTGTCAGACCAAAGATAGATTTAATACCTAAGCAAATAAAAAGAAAGTATTATAAAACTAGCAAATAGAAGTTAAGCCCTGAAATAGGGTAAAGAAGTCATGGAATCTCTTTAGATGTATAATAAAGATTGAAACTTTTATCTTTTATTTGACCACAGTTTGAAATTTCAATATTGATTAATAATAAAATTCACCTTTTAAACTTTTAGAAAATTCTTATGACTTTGAAGAACAAAAAAAAGTAAAGTAGAAAGTGGGGTCACTGTCAAATAAATGGAAATAAATTTTTAAGAATCTGGAGAAAATATTAAAATGTCTTTTTTCTAATTCTATCAGTCACTTTTGATTTTGCAGAGGTGAGTAGCTGTCATTGAGAGATAAAATACTTTGATTGTTCCCTCTCTGAAATTCATTAAATTGTGAAACTGGATAAGATTTCCTGGTATTCAATTTTTCTCTTGTAGAATTAAGACATAGAGTGAGTTTACAGATCAAGCAAGGAATGTATGAAAATGCTTGGAATCACATGCATCCTTTCTTTTCTTGAAAACTAAATATCTTTGGATGTCATCAAACATTTTATAGAATATTTACATTTTTATATCCATATGAAATTCTAAAATTTGGAAATGGATCTAGCATGATGTTATGCCCTGATAGTTGTCATCTAATGTCTTTTTAAACAAATCACATCATTCATTAAGTGTAAATATTTATGCAGTCTCATGTCATCATTGTATTTAGATGGTCCAAATTATATATTGTTTTGATGTCTGTCTAGTTCTTTGCTGCTTTAAGTTCTTCAGAGTTATATCCCAGTTAAGATTAGCAAATGCAGATGTTAGTTAATAATGATGTACGATTATAATAGTATCGGGTATCAGGTTACTTTATTTCTGATAAAGTATAATCTTGACATAGTCTTTCAATTTTCTATTTATATAAGTCAATATTCTTTCAACATTAAACACTTTTCCTGTATCTGAGCCTTTGAAAATACTTCAAGATAGAGAAAATCTAATCAAAGAAGAAACTTATATAAATTTAAAAGTAAAAATGTAGAAAAAGAACTTATCAAAACATTTTAATTTTCTTATAAATTTTGAGAATTTAGTATTTAATTATATATATATATATATATATATATATATATATATAGAGAGAGAGAGAGAGAGAGAGAGTAAATTACTGTAACAAATTTAAATTTTGTCCCATCATCAGGGCAACTATACATTAATACTTTCCCTATCAATAAATAAAGTACAATTTGTTTCAATATCTGATTTTGTTTTCTCTGCCTTTACTAGCATACATTTTTGTCTAAAATCTGTTTATATTATGTTTTATTTGTTTATTTATTGGTACTGAAAATCAGATTCACAACCTGGCGCTTACTGAGTAGGCACTGTGCCAGCGACCTCTATCCCTAATCCTTACTAATTTACTTTAATAGCATTGTTTAACATCATGTGTAATGGTTGGCTCTTCTGAATTTTGTGTCTGGCACTTGGTATGAG
Source organism: Hydrochoerus hydrochaeris (assembly GCA_004027455.1). Taxonomy (NCBI): domain Eukaryota; kingdom Metazoa; phylum Chordata; class Mammalia; order Rodentia; family Hydrochaeridae; genus Hydrochoerus; species Hydrochoerus hydrochaeris. The sequence continues at coordinate 71,569 of PVLA01006635.1, read as the reverse complement.
TTGTCAACAGAAAGAGAGTGATTGAATGTGTTTCTACACTAAGAATTAAAGATGACAATCACTTAATCAACATTTCAAATTGATTTATTAGAGATGGTAAGATTCAATCAGTACCCCTTGACACTGCTCATAAATATTTTATGGTAATGGCCATATGCCAGACTATTTCTTTTGTTTGGACACAGGTTGACTGAAGGACATACTTACATAATACAAATGTACAGATGTGTATTTAATGGAATGGAACATTGCAAAACCCCATTTATTAACATGATTTTCCCTACTTTTTATGGGGACACATATGAATGACAAGAACCTATATGAATATTTGACAAACCAATTAAAAAAGTAAAGAAATAGTGCAAGTCAGCACATATTGACTCTAACTAGTATATTTCATACTTTTAAAATTTGAAGTTTACTTTGTTATAACATTTACCCCTTGAATCCTCTCCCTCCAGCCTTAAGTAATTTCCCTCCAGACTTTCATTCTATTCACTTGCAACTCTATCTCTGTTATTCTACTGAAAGAATTCTAAAGCTTTTGATCTATTGGAATTCTTCATCCTTCAAATTTCAGTGCTTCTCCTGAACTGGGCCTCATTTCTTAGAAAACATTACATATTATTATAACTATATTATTATATTATAGTTACAGAAACTCAATATATGGATATTAAATATCATATGATTATCCCTTTCAATAAAAACTCTCACAGACAGGTATAGGAAAAACTATAATCCTCTATATCCATTCTCATCATTAACTTTTGTTGGTCCTATTCTCTCTAAATGACACACAAATACATGAGAATGCACCAAACGTTCATGATTTGCATTTTCACCACTGCAGACATTTACCATGTATGACATAATGATTTGATCATGGAAGAATTTATGTGATAAAGATGACAAATTAATTTCCTAAGCCCTTTCTTTCAGCATAAACTTCAATGTTTAGACCATAAAAATATTATTTCATGTGTTGTTTTGCAGGTTTTAGTTACTTTTTTTTTCTTTTTCCTACTGATAGTTCTAGAGATTCTTACCAGTCTACATGTTGTTTACTGTATCTCCAAGTTGTAGCTGAGCAATATTTTATTATCCTGAAAATTTTATATTGCTTTGATATACATTTATATGTAAATATGTGTGAACTAAACTAATATATATTAACATTGTTATAAGATATTTTAAAAATCATATTTTGCATGATAGATTTTTATGTCATGAGCTTATTTTATAATATTTTAATAGTAAAAAGTTTTCTCATATTCAATCTTAATAATGTTTGAATACAGTATGCAAATGCATGGTTCATTTCTACATAAAAGCATTGCTTTAAGAATTTTATAGACAATCTGTTAATTAAGAAAGAAAAGTTTCTCCAAAATTGAAATTAACTACAAAACAGGTCTACCATCACTCCAAATAATTGTCGAAGGTGACATTACTCGCAATAGAAAATGACTTATGTAAAAAACTTAATGTCAATATACATACAGATTTTGCTAAAATAGAAGAAAGTGTTTTTGCATAAGGACAGACATTATGATTCTTGTCTGTATTACTTTTCTATCCAGGCACATGAGCACAATTCCCATCATGTGCAATAATGATTAACTTCAGTCATGTCTGCTCTTTTGTCCATTTTTAACTATATAAAATTCATCCTTTGGAGATATTTGTGATTTTTTTTCCATTTGGAAGTTATGCTTGTCAGTTTATGAAAATAAAACATATTTTACTGCTGTCCCTTAGATTGTTCAGACTCCTAATGCTTAAACTGTGGTATGAGGCCTATTGCTACCATTACCTGAGCCTTCTATGTATCAGGGTTGTCATCTTGTTTGTATTAAAGGTAATATTCAAAAATATTGGTTGTCTGACTTTGCAATAGTTATCTGTCATGTTTGCTGAAGCTACTTTCTCTTGATCTCCCTCCATTACTTCTCTGACTTTTACATGATTGCACATAATGTTAGTAATGATAATGGCAATAGTAATCATAATTATGGCTAAAGTGACTAGACCCAAGCTTATTCAGTTTATTTCTTCCTTTTCTCACTGGTTTAGTTCATCCTTCCCAATGTCATCATTATATAATAAAATTTCTATTCCTAAACATATTTTCTTTTTATTTCACCTAAACAATCTCTTTCATATTCACAATCTGAATTGTAATATATGTTCCATTGAATTCCAAATTTACTTAAGTTCTAAGCTGCCTACTGAACAAAGAACTTATATATTTAAATGTATAGCTAGCACATCCTGTTATATACTTGAAATGCATTTCCAAACCTACAGAAATGTCAAATATTAAGCTCATGATCTTCCCACACAATTCTTCATTATTCATTGCTCCACAGTTCTAAATGTAATATGAATCTGTGCACGAAAGTTACAAATTTGTAACTATTCTCAAAGGCACATTTTCATGTCTCACACTACCAAATACATAATCAGTAACTCGATTTCAATTTTTTAATGTCTCTGAAGAATATTATCTTTTCTCCCTCCCACTCTAATTACCCCTTTTAAAACCTGTCTCTCCTTGCTGAAATGTCTATGTCTTTTCTTGTTGTTTTTTCCTTAGTTTTCTTTCTTTCTTTCTTTCTTTCTTTCTTTCTTTCTTTCTTTCTTTCTTTCTGTAGGCTTAATGGTGCTTTATGGATATACATATGATAAGGTGTATCCTATTAAATTATTCAACAGATTTCCACTATTCATAGAGGAATATAGTAAAAATCCTTATGATCTTTAAATATCTGTACTATAGGTTACTTCTGATCACTTTAGCTGTTTATTGTCTGTATAATAACCATATGTGCACACTTCCAGTTCTTTTAAATAGGATTCCCTACCACATAACTTCCCTCACAATGTCTTTGCATAGGAATCATCCATTCTTTCAGATCTCAATTATAGCTTCTTCAAGGCAGGCTTCTTTGAACTCATGTGTTCTGTTTTTTTCGTGCTTAGCATTTTATAGCATCTCTTCATATCCATAGCAAAATTTTATTCATGTGTATAATTATATGTTGACTTATTTCTGTTGCTATATTTTTCATTTTCGTATATAAAATATTAACACCTACATTGTAAACTACACACTTATTTCTATGAGTGCCTAAATATGAAGCAGAATATTTAGGAAAAAAAAATATATATATATATTTCCAATGATCTCAGTTACATTGAATCATCTAGAAAATTCCAAGACTCAGATATTTTAATTATTTTAGACTTTGTTATTTTTAAGTGGCAATTTTATGACTGCATCAATTTCTTCTAATTTTATAAGTAGTGTTTTCAGGTAACTTTAGTGCTGACAGCCTTGGTTATCTTCTGTGCCACTGACTGATGATGTCACTTGAGTGATAGCACTGTGTATAGAAATTAGAGCTTTTTCATATCATGCTCTCAGAGCAGAGTTAGCGCTACCCAGTTTGATTTTTCTCATCAACATTCTTAGTCTTCATCCTTAGGCTGCTCTCTTTCAACAACTACTGATGATGCATAAGATATGAGCCAAACATGGTTTGCAAAGTCAGTGTTCACTTATTTTCCATTATTTATTTTCTATCCTCTAGGCTGTAGGTATATTGATCATTGCTCATAATCTGTGTCTTATCTCATAAAGACACCAAAAATGGAGACATTCACACTTCATACTGAATTTCAGTTCCGTAGGGAAGCTTTTCTAGGGAAAGTTGCATGACATCATTCTTCTATCCCTGTACTGATAACTGGTTTCTACCACAGTTCCTAGAAACTTCGTGGTTTTGAATCCTTGAATAAGTCTATCCTCCAATTTCCTTAGACACAAAATGTTGAACTAATTGATACATTTCTAAAATATATAATTAGAGACAGAGTAAAAGTTATTGGTCTATTATTATATATTTAAAAATTAGCATATAATTTAAAAAAATAAATTGTCTATAATATAAACTTTTAACATATAATTAACATATGCAGATAATACAGTCAGATACATAGATACATATAACTAAGTCTTATTTTCAATCCTCTCAAGATTTTTTTGATATATAAATTCTTCTGTAAATAATACTAGTGCTAAAAATCATGGCATTTGATTTAGATAATATTGTTTGAACTACTTAACAGTGACATAAATCATAATCTGAAGTTGAATTTTATGAAGTCATAAAATGAATAAATTTACATTCATTCAAAATGTATTTAAACTCATCATTAGTCTCAGAAAATCAACCATCCCTAATTGCATTTAATGATGTCAATTTACAGTATCTAAATAGTAAAGTGAATTCAACCTAAACAACAGTGAAAAACACAGTAGTAAATTTCCTGCTTTAGCTTCTGGAATATATTCTCTAGTGCTACAGTCCACATTGCATACTTTCAATCAAACTTTTAAATTAGTTTTCCCTATCCTTAAATATACTTAGAATTTCCCAACAATGATTATAGTAACATAACTATATAACTAACTGGCCCTAGACAAATTACAATGTGGAAATCTTTATTTAAAATGCAATAGAAAGTGAAAATAAATATTCTGAAGCACAGAAGCTTTCCATCTCATATCTTCAATTTTTTTTTCTATTTTTCATGGCATGTTTTTCCAAAGTTGCTACTCAGTGCCATTCATAGTAAAAAAAAAATTAAATGACCACCATGAATTTTAACTTTCATCTTTATGTTGACCACCATCTTCAAGTGTAAACATAAGCATTAAACTAGTGTACAGAATTAAAAATTATAGAATTTGTATTTGAAGCTTTTATTTGCCTGTGTATTTTGTTCTTGCCAAAATAGTGAAAAATATTTCACAGGGCTAACACAAAAAGTTTGCATAATATTTCAATGCTGTGTCCTCTCCAAACACATTCTACCTTTGGCTTGATGAAGAAGACAAGATTGACTGCCAAAGGAAATAGAGTTTTTTCTTTTCCTTTTTGTATATGGTATAATTTTCTTTGTAAAGAGAAAAGAAATAATGCATAAAGAAGTAATGCATAAGTATAAAAAGGATCAAATAGGCCTCATGCTCCACAGAATATCATTGTCTCAATTTTCTGCATTCAAAGCAAGTTTTAGGAAGGAAAGTGTAACCCCTTAAAGCTGTTTACTTCATCCCCATTAAACACACACACACACACACACACACACACACACACTGAGAGTTGACAAGAAATGATGACCACGTATGTTGCTAATATCTTCTTTTCTCATTTACAAGTTCTAATGTGCCAGTGCAAAACACAAGTTCAAACACAAAATTATCAAAAATTTAAGAAGGCAACAGCAGGTCAATAAACTTTTCTCAGACACCTGAGAACCTATGCTGTGCACCTGCACACATTATATGTCTGTGAAGGCTGCTCTAATTATAAGAACACAGAGTTTTGAAATTTAGACTATAAGACCTAAGCAAAACAATTATTTGCACTTAATATGAACTAGGAACAGTTTGCATGCAGTTTGTCTTTATTAGATTTACTTTTTTCCATCCTATAGTTCTTTTCCTTTTTAAAGTTGAATTTTTCTCTATAGTTCTTTCTCTGGATACTAGAAATCTTAAGTGATATTTATGAATGTTTACACCAAAGCCAATGATAACATTGAGTACACTTTGAATGACATATATTTAATAATAAAACAAAGGTCAAGACTTGGTTTCTGTAGTAGGAAGAACTGACATCTACACTTGTAAACAGTCATGTAGATATAAAGTACAGAGTATGCAGTCCTGCTAAATTTTTCTTTCAATCTCACTCAGTGAGTACATCAAACAATAATAGGTTATATTCTGTAATGCCAATTTTAAAAACAGTTATTCTGCTTCAAATAAAAAAAATAAAAATATACTTGTACTGGAAAGGATGGCTTTAACAAAAACATTTAAAAACTATTAGACTAAAAGAAATGAAGTTGAAGGAAAAATGGTTTGATTTTATATATATATATATATATATATATATATATATATATATATATTAACCAACTCACATTTGTCAGGCAGGTGCTGTGCCACTGAGCTGTATTCTCTGTCCATATTTTGCATTTCTGATTTAATTGAAATATCTTAAAAAAACAAGCATCCATTACTTAAAATTTCAATATTCATTGTCACTTTCTAATATACTCCAAAGAATCTTCTATTTCAAATTAAAAATTCTGGGATACAAGTTTACTAATTGCTAGGTTAAATTTTTGTCACCTTTATGTTCTAACACCAAATCAGGTGATATTTGGAATTGAGACTTTGAGAAGAAAATTTAATTCAGAAGAAGAAATGAAGGGGAGCTCCATGATGGAATTAATGTCATTACAAGATACGTTAGAGAGCTTGATCTTGATTTCTGCCATGAAAGTGTAAATATTTAAATGAGGAAAATGGCTTTTACCAGAAAGTTACCATTCTGCACCCTGATCTTAAATCTACAGCCTCCAAAATGGTGAGAAATTGATTTGTGTTATTTAAGCTATCACATCTGTGGTGTTTTGTCATAGGAGTCAAAAAATACTAAGATATAGTACTTAAAGAACTGTACATTGTTTTAAGGTAGAATAATTTCAGTGCAGCAGAGATTATTGATTATTTGAGTGCATTATGTGTTTTGCCTCATGCATTTTCTGTAATTAAGCAGTCATAGACTTAGAAAAATGCAGCTTTAAATTATATAAAACTTTCATATTTGTAAGATTTTTTTACTTTAAAGAAAAAAAACTGACAGTAATCTCTACCTAGCTGTGCAGCTGCAGGACTTTGCACAGAACTTGGCAGTGCCCCACCCAGCATTTTCAAACAGTCTGGGACCTTTGGGTCATCACATGGGTCCTGGTTGTGCCCTGCCCAGAGACCTCCGGGTCAATGGGAAACACCATGTGTTGAGCAGCATGACCTGAAGACCTACAAAGCAAACTCAGCCTTGGGACCTTGTTCAAAACATGGTTGGGCCCCACCTACTGACACCAAGAAGGTGGGGAGCTTTGGTGCATGACATGGCATGAGTTAAAGGCCTGCCCAGGGTACCCTACATATCATTCAGCCTGAGTACCCTAATAAGAATCTGGTAGGGCCCTGCTCAGTGACCTCAAGCAACTGGGGAGCTTCAGTGACCCTCCGGGGATGTGCTGAAGGTCTGCCTAGTGCACCCTCGCATTTGGGAAGCCTTTGAGTACCAGTAGGGACTTGGTAAGGACTGACTAACATCCTCCATTCAAATAAGGAAACTCCCTACAGTACAGACAGCCATCTTAATTCCAAGAAACAACTGAAACCTTGCATTCAACTTCCCTAGACGAATACAGGAAAATGACAAAATGAAAGAGCAAAATGTAACCACAAACCTCCAGCCCATCCCAAACAAGTATAAGAGACATGGACATAGAAGAAAGTGTAAGCCATACAAGCCATACACCTGAAACTCCTGAAATGAGAGCAACTGAATTAAAAACAGCTCCATGAAGCTATAAAGGAACTCAGATCAGCAATAATCTCCCAGGTAAAAGAAGAAATGATAAGTGTAATGAAAAAAATTCTAAACACATCTAAAGAAGATACAGTTTAAAAATAGAGGAATGGGGCAAAATGATTGAAACTTTGAATAAACAATGTAAGAAAGAACTATAATGCATTAAACATATTCAAAGAGATATCCAGGAAATCAAAAATTCAATTAAATGTGGGTGAAATCACCTCAATGAATGCAAAGATAGACTTTCACCTTTCACACCTCAAAGACAAGACTGCAGCTAGTGAACAGGAATGGAAAGATATTTTAAAAATAACAAAGAATCAGGAAATAACAGTTCAATAGTTTCAAGCTAATGCAAAGAAAAACAATATAAGATTGATGACAGTAAATGAAAAAGAAAATGACCACACAGAAGTAATAGCTGAAAATATCCCAAACATGGGAAAGGAAACTGACATACAGATATGTGAAGTATATCAAATTCCAGTTAGCCATAACCAAAATAAATCTATACCCAGACATATAATAACCAACCTCACAGAAATTCAACATAAGAACAGAATATTAAAAGCTATTAGAGAAAAGAAACAAATCACCTATAAAGGAAAGCCCATCAGAGTCACAGCAGACTTCTCAACACAAACAATGAAATCAAAAAGAGCATAGAGTGAAGTATTTCAAATCCTAAAAGAAAATTACTTCCAAACTATATTGATGTACTCTGCAAAACTATCCTTCAAAATTGATGGAGAAATAAGGTACTTCCATGACAAAGAATAGCTGAAGAACTTCATGACTACCAAACCAACCCTGCAAAGAATACTGAAAGATATTCTAGATACACATAAAAAGAACTACAACTAAAAAATGAAATAACTACAACTTCAACAAAACCAACAGAAAGAAACAACCAAGCAGTGCAACAATTAAACAAAACAATTAAACAAAAGGAAAACGTAAAGAATCAACAGGAAAAAAAAAGAACCAACAGCAGAAAGATAGCATGGCAAAAATAAGCCAATATATATTAATTCTATATAATTATAACCATTAATATAAATGACTTCAGTTCACCAATGAAAAGAAACAGACTGGCAAAATGCACCAAGAAACAATATCCAATCATATGCTGTATATAAGAAGCCCATCTAATCCAAAAGGAAATTCATGAACTGAAAGTCAAAGGATGGAAAACAATACTTCATGCAACAGGAACCAAAAAAAAGCAGAGATAGCTACTCAGCAGATAATGAGAGCTTCAAACAAAGAATGACCAAAAGAGACAAGAAAGGTCACTACATGCCGGTTAGTGGAAAACTTCAAGCAGAAGGTATAACAATCTTAAATATATATACATCAAATATGGGTGTACCCAACTATATAGAACAATTTCAATTAATGAAATTAAAATCTAATTAAAATCTTATCAACAAAGAAAAGCCCAGGTCCTGATGGATTTACAACTGAATTTGATAAGAAATTAAAGGAAGAAATTAATGCCACCATTTTTCAAACTCTTCAAAGAAATCAAAAGGGAAGCAATTCTCCCTAACTCATTCCTGGAAGCAAGTATTACTCTAATGCCAAAACCAAAGAAAGAACCAACCAAAAAGAGCACTATAGGCCAATCTCCACAATGTACATAGATGCATAAATCCTCAATAAAATACTGGCAAATTGAATGCACCAAATCAAGAAGATTATGCATCATGACCAAATAAGATTCATCCCAGGAATGTAGGGATGGTTCAATACATGCAAATTAATAAACATAATACACCACAGCAATAGAGCCAAAAGTAAGAATCACATGATCATTTCAATGCAGGAAAATCTTTTGATAAAGTCCAACAATCACTCATGATGACAACTCTATGGAAGATTGCAATAGATGATCTCTACCTCAATCTGCTAAAAGCTATCTGTGAAAAACCAATAGCCAGCATCATATTAAATGGTCAAAAACTGAAAGCTTTCACATTAAAATCAGGAACAAGATAAGGCTTTTCAGTATCACCACTTCTATTCCATATATTGCTGAAAATATTAGCCAGAACAATTAGAGAGAAGAGAGAAATAAAAGGAATAAAGAAAAGAAATTAAAAGATTAAAATATAATTATTTGCAGTTGATGTGATAGAAGACCCCAAAACTCCATTGAAAGACTTGTAGATGTAATAACAAAATTCAGTAATGTAACTGGATACAAAGTCAATGGTAAAAAATCAATAGCATTCCTCTACACAAACAACAAACTCACTAAAAGAAAAACAACATAAACCACACCCTTCACAGTAGCATCCAAAAAAATACTTATTAATCTATCTAACAAAAGAAGCAAAAGTTCTATTCAGTGAAAATTACAGTACTCTGAAAAGAGAAATTTTGAAAAGGATCTCAAAAAATGTAAAGATATTCCTTATTCATGGATAGGAAGAACAAACATTGTGAAAATGGCTATACTCCCAAAATTGTGATAAAGATTTAATGCAATTCCAATCAAAATACCATTAGCATACCTCAAAAATCTGGAGAAATCATTCCTAAAATTCATGTGGAGCCAGAAAACACCAGAATAGCAAAAGCAATTCTGGGCAACAAAGACAAGGCAGGAGTATTACAATCCCTGACAAAGTTATACTACAAAACTCTGTGATAAAATCTGCATGGTACTGGAATAAAACCAGACCCAAAGATCAATGGAATAGATTAGAAGATATAACCACAACTACAAACACACTCAGCCACCTTACCTTTGACAAAGAGGCCAAACACATTCACTGAAGAATCACACCCTTTGATTAGGATCTTCAATAAGTGGTACTGGTAAAACTGGCTTCCTGTATGCTGAAAATTAAAACTAAACTCAGGTCTATCACCATGAGCTAAACTAAAGTCAATATGAATCAAACATCTAAATGTTTCAAACAGAAACGCTAAATATGCTGGAAGACAAAGTAGGTAGGAATCTTGAAGACATAGGGGTAGGCAGAGAATTCATGAAGAAAAATCAAACTGCATGGGAAATACTTCCCAGAATCAACAACTGGGATCTTGTCTTATTAAAATGTTTTTGCATGTCAGAGGAAATCTCCAACAGGGTGCAAAGAAAACCCACAAATTGGAAAAAATATTAGTAAACTGTCCTTCAGACAAAGGACTTCTCTCTAGAACATATAAAGAGTTAAAAAAAGACCCCCAAAATTCAAAGACCCAATCAAAAAAAATGGGCATCTGAGATGAATACACAGTTCTCTGATGAAGAAATACAAATGACAAATAAATACATGGCAAAATGTTCAGCATCATTGGTCATTAGTGAAATGCAAATTAAAACAACACTGAGATTCCGTCTCACTCCAGAAAAAATAACCAAGATCAAGAAAACCACCAATAACAAATGCTGGAGAGGCTGTAGGGAAAAGGAACTCTTCTGTACTGTTGGTGGGAGTGCATGCAGACTGGTACAACCACTGTGGAAATCAATCTGGAGGTTTCTCAAAACCCTGGGATTGGAAGTCCCATTTGACCCAGCTATTCCACTTCTGGGCATATTGCCAGAACTGAAAGCATCATAGCACAGTGCTATATGTGCATCCTTGTTTTTAGCAGCACAATTTGTAATAGCTAAATCTTGGAAACAACCTAAGTGCCCATCATCTGAGGAATGCATAAAAAAGATGCGGCATTTTTATACAACGGAGAACTGCTCAGCTATAAAGAAGTACTACATTGAGGCTTTTATAAGTAAATAGATATGACTTGAGACCATATTCATCAGTGAAATAAATCAAACTTGCATGTATAAATACAGTATTATCCCCTAGTGTAAGAAACTGAACAAGTAAATAAGTAAATCTTCAATAAACATTGTGAAAGTGTAAGAAACTGCTCAAAGGGGAAAAATAACTCAGGGAAAATGAGAAAAGAAGGAAGGGAAAAGAAAAAAAAGAAATCTGTATATATACAATTAAGATACTAAGATGATGCTACTACTAATTCTATTAGTTCTTGGAAAAAAGTAGTTAGCATTCATAGGATTAAATCAATTTTTCATGACTATATCTGATAATCTGAGCAAGACTTTTGAAGATAACTATGCAAAATAACAGCCTTAGTTATGTTGCTACCACCTTTTTTGAAAACCTACATTGTTATTGTTTGGGGCTCTTTGTTATAGTTATTCATTTGACTCATGCTTCTTATTTTTCTTGTACTGTGTTGTGTTTTTGTTTTATTTTTCCCTCTCATACAGAAAGGATAGATATACATGTATAGGCTTATGCATGCCTAGATCTTCTCCTAAAGAGTTTACAAGAATTGATTTTACTATATATAATGGTATCAACAGCTACTTAGAAGAAAATGAAAATGGTAGCCATTGCTGATTTCCTACCATCTTGCTATGAAGTTCAGTAATGCTTTTATTCATTGTTTTGATTGGTTTTAGTCTGTTTTCTATTATTTGATTTCAATATGTGTGAAGCTATGGACAGCTATTTTGAAGAGAACAAGAGACATTATGGTAGCCATTGCTGATGTTCCTATTGTCTAGTTAAAGGTCTATAATGCTTTCCTTCTTTTATTTTGATTGGCTTTATATTTTTGTTTTGCTTGAATTCATTGTGTGTGAAGATACAGACAATCATTTCAAAGAAAACAAGAAATTATGGTAGCCACTGGCGATTTCTTATTGCCTTGTTTTGAAATCCTGCATTGCTTGTTTTGTTCTGATCTTCTTTGTTCTGTTTTGCTTTCTTTTGTTTTAATATCTTTAAATTAAAAAAGAATATTTATGTTGCTAATAAAGTGTATCTCTAAGTATGAAATTTCAAGAATCAATCTTTTGGAAAAGTTACTATCTTGTTAGTTATTACTAATAAAAATAAGTTAAATAACCAAAAGCTTAAAAACATGTGCTAAGTATTCCTATATTTCATATGTGATCTTATAAAGGAGTTTTCAAAGAAAACTTAGATGAAAGCCAAATACTCATACACAGATCAGGGCTTCTTAGTAATCCTATATTGCTGAGGTCAGATAAAATGTCATAAAAAGATCTAGATGAGCTTTGCAATAGAGCTACTCTTGCAAGTTAGTACTTTCTGTGAAGATTCACATATTCTTAGACACCCAATTTTATGTGGTATCCACAGAAGAATATAAAAGGAATGAGAATTGTAGCCTATTTAATAATCATTGCCAATGCCCTGTATAAAATTAATGGTGCACATCATTTAAGTGCTGTGTTTGAAGAACTGAGTATGCAAATATTTTTTGAGTCACTATTGGCAAAACCCAGTCATATTTATTTTGCCTTTTGAAAACTGTTAGTATCTAAGTCCCTTGAGAAGCAAAAACAAGGTAGTATTAAAAATCAGCAGGTGTTTTCTTAAAGAAATATGCTTACATGTGGAAAGGGGCATCAAGAATAGTAAATGTAGAAGATTGAGTAGAATTTGCTTCATGGCAATATGAGCAAAATTAAAAGTAAATTTTAAAAATTCCTCTGGGTTTCAAGACAACAGATTATTGTTCATTCATAGACTTCAAAAATGTGAATAACCTAATGGTACTCTGACCTTTCCTCTTTAAAAAATTAATTGAAATCCAAGTATTGTTGGGATACAAACAGGTACAATGGCATGGGCAGTGTGGGTCAGAGACAGAATTCAGGCTTCATGTGTTTCGGGCCCTGAGTTCAGTCTCCAGACTGGGGTGGGGTGAAATCAGGGTGACCTTCAGGGATGACTCAGTTGTAAATTCTGAAACATTTTCTAGAAAGTGGAAGACTTGATACCATAAGTGAATATCACACAAATATAATTTGCTAAAACAAATGTAAAACTGTAAATGGCAAAAAAAAAATTACTCTTGCTCTCCTGCCTTTCTGAATAAATGATTAAAGCTTATTGCAAATCCACTGAGAATAATTTGGAAACATTTATATACATTCTTGGTGACTGGGCCATTTTCCTCTGCTTGTTTCTGGATAATAGAGCATCCCTTTCTTTGCAGGGATCAGCAATGGCTGCACAAAGTGTTCAGATGACTTGTCAGACCTGCAGTATCTGCTATCTCCATTTGTAGACCTAAATCTTTTGCTAGCAGAAAAACAGTGGAGGGAGTCAAGCAGGCCAAATTTAAGGAGTCCATGCAATTGAATAGTGGAGATTTAGTAGTTTCTAAATGTCACTAGGCACTTTTTATTACCTAGTGTTTCAGGAGGGAAATTAGATTAAATAATAGTGTGCAGGAGGTCTCTGATCTGTTCACCATAAACTGTGGTCCTTGAGACACTTTAATCAAAACCCTTGGAGAATTGTAAGGTTGGCTTAAATGTCAGGGATCCTAGGGGTCTACACATTCTGCTTCTTTGGTCTTGGCAGTTCTGCTAAATTATTCACAATTAATCCCAAAGCAAATATGTAGGCACTGGTATGAGGTCCTGTGACTGTTGGCTTTTCTTTTCACTCTCTAATTCAGATTCTGTTTATTAAGTATTAATTATTTTCTTTTAACTTAGAAAAGATCCCGTTATATTTTTAGAATTGGAGTTAACCATTCAAGTGAAAAAAGACTAATATTTAACTTTAAAATCTTAGTTAATTTTCAAAAGAAGTTTCTAAACTGTTTAATATTAAAATGCCACCACCATTATCAATACAATCAATACTATCTTTATTCCATATCATAATTGGCAGGAAGTAAAGAAGTTAAACACAAAAGTAACCTGGCACTGGGATTAATTTTAATTTTAATTTCACTATTTCTGTCTGAGAAGTGCTTTACTTACAATTGTCCTTTTTTATTCACAGTGTTTTTTGACTGTCACTGCTGATGGACCCAAGAAGTTATCCCATTTTTCCACAGTGCTTCTAACTTGATGTTCCTTTCTCAGTAAGACACCACACAGCTGAGTATTGCTTTTTGTACAGTTGATACTCTTTTAATTGAGGTGTTTAGAATACAAACATCTGATAATAATTGAATTATTTTAATTTGAACTTCTCATTTCACTGTAGATTTTTTTCTATATTTCTATTATTTGTTCATTTTCCTCCTTGACTGACGTCTTTTATATCAGTAGATTATTATTTATCTTTTCTTAATTTATACTGATACACATCTGCGAATGCTTCTGGAGTTCAGTGTGATAATTTAATGCATCTTTCCAATGTGTAGTGATCCAATTTGTTTAAGTATAGATTCTATGCATTAGAAACTTTTGTACTCATTCTTTCTAGCTATTTTGAAATATACCATAGATTGTTTTAACCAATAATTACCCTACCTAATTCTAAAAATCTCAGAACCAAGTCCTCTGATGGAAGTTTTAGTACCCAGTCTAATTTTACTTATTTATTTATTTATTTATTTGTTACAAGGGATCAAACTCACAACCTTGCTCTTTCCAGGCAGGTGCTTGTGCCACTGAGCTGTATCAGTCCTTGGTGTAATTTTTTCTGTGTCTCTTCCTCTCTGCATCTCTTGAACTTTTTAAAAAATTTTTATTTAAAAAAAAGCAAAACAGAAAAAGGGGTAGAAGCAATACAGAATTTAAAAAAAAAAAAGCAGTAAGAAATCACTAGTTGATAAATTACATACTGTCTTCTTAGATGTAGTTGTTAAAGTTACAAAATTAAAGCATACAAAGTGGACAGTCAAACAGTGAGACTGCAAAGAAGTTCAATGATCCAGTAACTCAACTTAGCAACATGGTTATCAATCCTACACACTTAAACATACATGCAGCCATATCCTCTAGAGCACTTTCTTTTCTTCTTTTTACTTTTTAAGTCCATTATCTGCTTAGTTATATCCTGTTTCAGGTTACTCAGTACTTTACTGACTTGTTTTGTTGTTGTTATATACTTTTAATCACCTTATGTAATTCTGTTGCCTTGTTTTTGAGTTTCTCCTCATCCATGATCCATGGATCAGCATTGGTGGAGTTGGGAGATTTTTCGAGGTATTTTTTTACTTTCTTATCTACTTTTTTTTTTCTTTTGAAGGTAGCAAAATACAGCAGAACAAGACAGAACAAACCCATGCGACCGCACTGCAATAAAACTACCATAGAACCTCAGAGCAGGTCACCAGGACACAAGCAATGGGCTCAATAGTACAGCCCATTGTGTTCACATTAACTCTTCTTTCAATCAGGTAGAGGAAAATGGGGAAGAAAATATCAAACTTTTAAAAACAGAATATTGAATAAAGCAGTACCATTAATCAAAACTGAGCAAAACAGTGATAAAAATATTTGCCTTCAAAGAGATGGTAGAAGGAAATCCCCCTTACTTGCCACCCTGTATACATTCATCCCCTAAAAAGATACTCAGACTGCAGGTACCAACTTGCTAACGGTGGGGGGTGGGGAGGAATGGATCAATGTCTGATTCTTAGCCCGTGCACCGGCAGGGCCCCAGCTGCTTACCAGGGTGGCCAGCAGGCCGCCTGTTCTCCCAGCGCCCAAAGTTCCAACGTGATGCAGAGCTCAGGAAGTGCTGATAGTTCTTGCCCTGGTGTGCCAGTGGCTTGCCAGGCCCCCAGCTGCTCACCAGGGCGTTGAGTAGGCCACCTGTTCTCCAGTGCCCAAAGTTCCAACATGATGCCTCTCTCGAACTTTAATGAACATTCTTCATCTTTGTTCTCACAGATCGGCTTCTTTCTTTTAATCAATGTTGGGAACATGTGATATATATATTTTTTGATTTGGGGTTTTTTTTCACTTCCATCCATGTAGCTTTAAATAACAAGATTTTATTCTTTTAATGACTGAATTACTTACTTATATATACCACAATTTCTTTATCTACTCATTTATTGGTGGACATTTTGGCTGATCATATATCTTGATTAGTATGAATAATGCTATGATAAACATGGCATGTAGATTTTTATTTCATAATGATTATGTTTCTTTGGATATATATCTAGTAGTAGGTTTATGATATCATATACTGTCTGCTTTTTTAAATGATTTACATAGTGCTTTCTACAATAATTGTATAAATTTGAGGTATGTCTATACATCCTCATGGATGTATAAAGTTTTTTAATATTTAAAAGTACTGATTAATAGATAATTGTTTATAAGAGCCATTGTATCTGTGTTGAGATAATATCTCATTTTTGTTATGATTTGCAGT
Organism: Hydrochoerus hydrochaeris; assembly: GCA_004027455.1. Classification (NCBI taxonomy): domain Eukaryota; kingdom Metazoa; phylum Chordata; class Mammalia; order Rodentia; family Hydrochaeridae; genus Hydrochoerus; species Hydrochoerus hydrochaeris. The sequence goes on along the minus strand of PVLA01006635.1, from coordinate 54,942 downwards.
TTTTTGATAATTATTTATGTTGAATATTTTATAACTTAGTCACTGGTTACCTGAAAATGTATGTGTAGATATTTTGCTTATTTTTAATTATTAAATTGTGTTTTTTTATGTTAAGATTTTTTAACTTCTTATACATTAATCTCTTGTCATATGAATAGTTATTAAATATCATTTCCTTTATGTAACTATCTATAATCTCCACTGATTGTTTTCTTTTGCTATGTAGTATCTTCTTGGTATGATATAATTTTATTAGTATGCAGTCTCATTTGTCTTTTAGTTTGTTACACATGCTTTTTGGAACTTATCAAAAAAATCTTTGCCTACCTCAGTGTCTTGAAGTGTTTCCCCCATGTTTTCTTGTAATAGCTTTGTATTTTGGGATCTTACATTCCAGCTTTGGTCCATTTTGTGCCATTTTGTGTATGGTAAAAGTTAGGCATCTTCTGTCTTTGTCCTACACATGTATATCCAGCTTTGCAACTGTGCATATGAAAGAGACTGCCTTTGCCAATACCTGTTTGTAGTAAAAAATCAGTTCGTTTAAACATTTTGATTAATTTCTATGTTTTCTATTAGGTTTTACTTTTCTATGTGTTTGCTTTTAATGCCAGTACTGGGCTGCTTTATTACTACAACTTGGTAGTATGTTCTGAAGTCAGACATTGTGACTTCTCTGGCTTTCTTTCCTCCTCCTCAGGATCATATTGGCTATTCTGGGTCTTCTGTGATAAAAATGTTATTGTTGTTGTTTGCTCATTTTTGTTAATCTGGTTTGTCCCACTTCAAGGGAAAAATAATTTACTAAATGATTGTAACTGCTTAATATGTATTTCCTGAATGTGTAATTTCTTTTTGATTTCCAAGGAGTTGTAGAATGTTTCTTCTTGTTTATCAATAGCAACCAATGATCTGTGTTTACCTGTATGACTTCAAGAGCTTTTTTTCCTTTGTTCTGCCTTTAATATTTATCTTTGCCAGCTAGTAGTGGCCATTGGAAAAGAGATTGTGAATTAACTAAGATTCCATTTATTGTGCAGACACTGAGAACACTAGCCCACTCTTGTACTTATTTAGGAATGTAATCACATTCAGGCTGATTTCTTCTTTTATACTAGTATTCTGACCACATTCTCATGTACTTGTTTCCTTCCAACCCAAATAGCATTATGAGTTACTCATCAATATTGGGAAATTTTCATCCTTATGTGTATTTTTCTGTAAGCAGTAAATATAACAAAACTGAATAAATATTATGACTTATGTCTAGATGTCCCGCAAAGCCTCATGTTCTTATAGCTAAGGCTTTTGTGAGTGCCTGAATCACAGGTGCGTGATACTGAATCATGGGTGTGTGACACTGAATCCACTGATTGACTTCGCATAGTTCTGGGTATGGATGAGAGATTTATTCAAGACAGAGAATACACTTTGGGTGTTGGGTAGCACCAAAAAATAGGTAGTCTGGATGAAACAAGAAGGGAAAGCAGAAAGAAGCCCGATGCTTCATGCCTGCCTTCCATGAGCTACTTCTCTTCTGCCATGCCCCTGGGCCAGCCCATTATGGGCTGAAGGCAGTATAAACTGACATAAAATAAATCTTTCCTCTTCTAACTTGTGGGTGGCAGGTATTTTCTTCCAGCCATGATAAAGTAGCTAAGAATATACATATTCAGAAAGACACATATTTCTAAATATATTGTATTGATTTTTTTCTATGGAATGTATAAAAGTAAAATAAACAAGTCATTTTACTTGAAGTTGTTTGGCTCTACTCAATTTCTTTCTCACCACATTCTCTGCTTGCATTTTGCAGGCAGATCATTTCCCAGGATGCTAACTCTACACACCCATCCTCAGAAAGTGTGTGCTAAACAATAATGTCCTTGTGAAGTAGAGAAAGTTAACCTTATCTTACACAGAGTAGGATTCAGGTTGAATTCATGAGCTGAGTAAATGAATCCTCCCTTTGGGGTTGGCTCTCCAGAACCTAACAGTCAGAATAACCCCATCACTGCTGATTCTTGTGAGCCTTAAGGAAAAACAACCATTTCTCAGTCACAGTCATTCTTTAAAACCATGTTCATAAATCCATTTCTATATCCATTCCCAACTAGCTTCTTTCTAATGAAAAGCTTGAATAAGGAATGAGAACCAAAAAATCAAATGAAATATTTCTGCTGGCATCCATGAGAGTAGCTAGCAGTGGCATGGCAAAAGTGGAGGCAGCAACTCGGTCCCCAAGTGCAACCCTGTGAGTTGCTGCTCACCAGCTACATCGTCACCACCTTGGCTTTAGGGGCACAGTGATGGGGAGGTCTGGAGCAGGTCAATCTCCCTTTTTCTCATGCAATCTTAGGGATGACAGGTGTGGTTGCTAAATTTTAGCTACTTTGTCTATTCCTTTCTGCTTCTCCAAGCTTCACCAAAACTTTCAACTACCTATTAGTTTCTATCTTCCAGATTATCCTGTGACAGAATTTGCTCTTTCTGCCTCTCATATCGTGATTTTCCCACTCATTTAAAGGACATTAATGTCAGTAGCCTCCACTGAGTATTGGAACATCAATAACACACTGTGTTGACCTCATTCTCCATTCAGAAGCCCTGCTGAGGGTACAGAGTCAGAATCTCTTTGTATTCATTTCAAGTGTTCTTTGTCAACATAGACATCTCCCCTTCTTAATTGTTATATCAACACAACTTTACATTTTAGCTTGTTAAATTACAGCCTTAAATATCATATTTCATTCTATTTATATTTATGTTTCTTTTGGTGGAAGAAAATTAATCACCCCTGGACCATGACATCCTTGGAGACATTCCCCATGAGAAGGAAGTGTGTGCTTATCCTGTTTCCTCAGACCCATCTTCTAGGCTATTCTAGAAGGGATCTGAAGGGCTCTGAATCTTAACTAGACTTCTGTTCCTAAGCTCATTTCTTAAGGTAAGTCACTTCCAAGTCTCTCATTTTTTTTTTGGTCAAATAACTTTGTTAATAGAGAAATTTGGGCAGTTTCTGAGAAATTTAAACATTTTCCATCGTAGCTCCTCTCTAAAGAGACCCATTTGGATTGACTATTTCTAATTGTACTAAGTGGACACTTTCATTGTTCTCATTGTCCTTCTTGCTAATATTGACATATGTGGAACTTTTTCTTTTCACTTTTTAGTAAGTTCTATATCAGAAATGTGACCCTTGAAGACTGATGACCTTTCACATATCATCCTCGGATTCATTAGATTTAGGCAAATGTAAGACTGGGCACAACTCTGAATTTCCAAGCATTTCCTGTGTATCTGTTTTCAATATGCTTAGCACTCCTATTTCTCAAGATCTTTACCTGTCTAACATACATTTCTCATAGCTGACACAAATGCCCAACTCCTGGTGTTAAAGGAGGAGAACTTTATTTTGGCTCCTCATTTTTAGACATTTCAGTTTACAGTTGGTTGCCTTCAGCACAAGGTAGCTTGGCAAAGGGGTGTCGCAGAACAGGCAGGAAGCAGCAGCACCGAACAAACAACAGCGACAGAAGGAGCAGCAGCAGCCCTCTTTCTGTGCCTTATATTTCATCCAGGCTGCCAGCATAAGGGCACACCTAAGGGGGAGCACCCTCGATTCCAGCATCACACACCCTAATTCAGCCACCTTTGAAAAATCCCCTCCATGATCCCATGAGGCTTTGGTGGGACATCTACACACAAGCCATACCACTATCCTTCCATATCTCTTTAGTTTGTTTTAACAGTAATACAAAATTCAAAAGTGACCCAGTTTTACTAAAGAGAAAGCAGACACAGAAGTTCTACAGAACTTATTAAAGCTGTACTGTTTGGAACATTTTGGCATCAAAATTGGAACCATGGATCACAATCTGATTCCAGAAATCACTCCCAAAAAATGATAGTTACATTAAGAGCAAAAAACCCTGAGCTTCAGTAGCCTTACCAAAGCATCTAAAAATAAATCCCAGCCCTGTATGAAAACTTTCAGGCTGTACCATCTGTCAGTAATTCCATATATTTGTATTCTACCTTGATATTACAAAAGATGGAACTCACTGGGTAGTCCTTTTTTGTAGTGGTTGCTAGGAGGATCTTTCAGGTTAGAATTTTGTCTTCTGTCCTAAACACTCAGTCTAGAGGTGGTAGCTACTAATCTCTCTCAGCATACTTTTGTATGCAGTCCAGACTACTCTACTGAGGACCCAAACTTTTTCCCTTAAATTCGAATGTCTGACTGTCATATCCATGCTAACTACCTCCTACTAAATATTAACTAACACTATATGCTTGTGGTTAATGTAAATACTCTCAATAAAAGCATCTGTTTTCTAGGTCTTGCCTAGTATCTTTCAACATGTGATATTGCTCAAAATGTTGTGGGTTTTAGCAGCCCATTGTTCTATATAGCACATATGATTCCTGAGTAAACCAGAGCTCAATGGTCAAAAGATCAAACCCACTGTCTTCAGATGTCTTCATTTAATCTCGTCATAAGCAGTGCAACCTTTAGGATTGGAGGTTCCATCCAATTTAGCTATTTCCCTCCTAGGTATTTTCCGAGAAAAATTGAAAAGGTCATGTCACAGTGATATATGTACACCCATGTTCATAGCAGCACAATTTGTGACAGCTAAATATTGGAAACAACCAAAATTCCCATCAATTGCAGAGTGGATTAAAAAATGTGATATTTTTATACAATGGAATTCAACTGAGCTATAAAAATGGATGATCTTGAGGCTTTTATAGGTAAATGGAAGCAACTTGAGAATATACTCATTAGTGAAATAAACAAGACTCAGATTAGTAAATATCACATTGTCTCTCTAGTGTAAAAATAATAAGAACTGACAGAATAATGGGATCCAAAAAGTATCATAGATATTGTGAAAGTGTAAGGGAAGGAAAGTGCTCTAGAGGGTGCAACAGTATGTATAGTGTGTAAGATAGATGACCATATTACTGAATTTCTGTTGGAACATTGAACAGAAGGATTTTCACTGTCAATGTTTGAGTGTCTAGCCACTATTTATGCTTTGATTTTTGTGACTTTGGAAGCTAGTTTTTTAAGATGACAATCAGTAATGAATCAGCTAGTGATTTTATGATGTTAGTTTTTTTTAAATTTGGTATTGTTCTACCATTTTTTTGTTTTTCTATTTTATTTAATTTTCTTTTCTTTCTTTAAAAAAATAGAGCAATATGCAATATAACAACCATTGTTAAATTTCTTTTATTCTGTTTTGAAAACCTATATTGTTATTGTTTTGGGTTTGCTGCTGTTGTTTATCTCTTGTTTTTCTTTTCTGACTTTTGTCTTTTTAAAATAAAATAAAAGTAAATAAAAAAATAATTTTATTGGCAAAATTTAAAAAGAAAACCCACAGTAATAGTTTTATAGCTATGAGTCACCTATTCCATAGGTAAATTAACTGGATAAAACATAATTAAGGGAAGTTTTTTTAAAGGTAAAGATTTAATCAAATTCCTTCTGGATTTTGTATGAAGAAATTATACTGATGAAAAATGTAGCTTTGTAATTTATTTCATAAATTTTCTTAATTTTCTTAAGGATAAATATTATCTCAAAATTTCTACTCTATTACAAAGATAACTTTTCAGAATAAGGATGTGAGACTGTGCCAACTGGAGACTGTTGGGCCACAATAGAAGAGCTGAAAATGCTTCTATGCATGTGTACATAAATAAATACAGACCAAAGGAATGAGTACTGTATCTCTTGCTAAAATCCCATATGAGTTCCATTTGTTTTGAAGGTAAATATTTTTCTTTTCTTGTCATCATTTTCAGCAGGATTGTAAGTATGACAAAGATGCTATTATATATGTGCTTATATGAAATTATATATATGTGTGTGTGTGTGTGTATATATATATATATATATATATATATATATATATATATACAGAGAGAGAGAGAGAGAGAGAGCACATTTCAGAGAAGAGCTGGAGTCAATAATTCAGTGACATGATTTTTTCAGAAAGGGAAGTCACTGTTTTAGTGTATATCATATACTTATTTAATGAGATGCTAAAGTTGTTAATTTCAAACATAAGAAACAATTGCATAACTGGGAATTCACATGAACAAGACTGAGCCTAGAACCACACATCTTATCATGTACTAAACTACAATCAAAATTGATTTAAGATCTAAGTGTTAACAAAGAACTACTTAAACTTCCAGAAGATAAAATAGGTAAAACTCTTGAGTGCATAGGGGTAGGCAAGGACTTTCGGAACAGAAACTCCAGACACAATAAATGATATGAATAAGCAACAAATAAGATTGTAGGAAGCCAAAAACATTTTGCATAAAAATAGAGTGAACAGACAACCTACAGAATGGGAGAAAACTTTTATCAGCTATTCTTCTGACAAAGAACTAGCATCTAGAATACACAAAAAAATTAAAAAATTTAGGCTCCTCTACCTAACAAAAGATTAATGAAAATTGGGCAACCAGAATGAGTACATACTTCTCAAAAGAAGCAGTACATGGCTACGAGACACATGAAAAAGTGTTCAACACTGCTGTTCATTAGAGAAATATAAATGAAAACTACTTTGAGATTGGGTCTTACTCCAAAAAGAATGACTATTATCAAGGAATCAAACAATAGCAAATGTTGGCCAGGCTGTAGGAAAAAAGAACACTTCTCTATGGTTGATTTGAAATATAACTAGTGCAACCCCTATGGAAATCAATGTGAAGGTTCTTCAAAATCTAAAAATACAAATCCCATTTGACCCAGCCTTTCTTATTCTAGGTATCTTTCCAAAAGAGGTAAAGTGATCATATTACAGATATGCATTCATTTCTCTATTTAGTACAGCACAATTTTAATAGCTAGATTTTAGAAATGGCATATATGTTCATATGTCCATCAACAGATGAATGGACACAGAAAATGTGATATTTATACACAGTGGAATAAATGCTGCCATAAAGAAAGACAAATGATGCACTTAGAGGCAAATGATAATAATATTAAGTGAAGTCAGACACACAAGTTTAAGTATCACATGGTTTTTCTTATACAAATACGATATGTGTATGGTATGTGCTTGTAGGGAGACAGAGTAAAACAGAAGATAGATACATAGAAAATAGAATGATAACTATCAAATGAATGAGGTAGCAAGAGATGGAGGAAAGGAAGGAGTAGAGGGAAAGGTAATGAAATTTTTAAAAAGGAGTTGAAGTGGAAAAATAACACTGACAAGTTTTTGTAAATGGGCGAGAGATGAAGTGTTGGAAGCAGCTGAAAAAGAAGGGAGGGAGAGAGGAAGAAAAAATGAAGATTCCTTGTGTACATTTATCACCTCTGCATGGTAAGCATAGTCATTATGTCCTGTTAGTGTATACCACTACATACAAAAGAAGGTGCTAGATATTATGTGTGCATTGTTAGAGTATTCCAGTCCCATTAACTTACTCATATTCCCTAAAATGCTCTATCAAAACCAAGGGCAATAGTTATTAGAAATAATCACTAGAATTAAAACATAGAGTTTGAAAATACTGTTAATAGTATATCTTGAATGCATATTCAGTTATAAAAATATAGAGAAAAATTTTATTAACTGTTTTCTCTCTTTATGGTTAGTGACTCTGGCTTCTTTCTAAATGTCCTTAGTTGACATATAACATTGGATTTGAAATTCTTTGTAACCCTCTAAAGATATTTCACTTCCTCATCTTTACAACAGTACAGTGTGAAGTCTCTTAGATTTCTGCTGCCCATCCATCCTAGGCCACCACCCCATTTCTTACCAAACTACCACGCCTCCTGACACTGTCTCCTGCTTTTGCACTTGCTATGTTCCACATTGTATTTTGGAGATTTTTCTAAGACATGTATTACTTTTCTGCTTAAAATTTATACTTGTTATCATTTGTCCAGCAAAAACAAAGCTCCTTTGCAAGTTTCATAATATATAGTATAAACTTAGTCTTGTGACGTCTAGGTTCATTTCTCTCCTTAGCCCTGCCCACTATGTGTCCCAAACATAGTTATGGGAACTCTTGATTAAAATTTTCCCTTGGCTTCCTTCTTTGGAATCTTTACCTCACCTTTGCTACCTACATGGTTGCCTGAAAATATTTGCTTTGCCTCCACTTTCTAAAGCTTGTTCTTCTCCCTCGTTGTTCCTTACATATTACTGTATTATTCTCTATATATTAGCTTCATATTTATTAAATTTGGGGTGATTTTTCTAACCCCCTATATTATTATTTCCTTGGTTATATTTATACAGATAGATCATTATGTAACTCTCACATATTCATTTATACAAAATATTGTGCTGTGTTATTTTAGAAGAATGCATACTCAGCATGGTTGCAATGCTCCAGATATCACTTCAACCTGTTCTTTATATACCTGCACACATGAATGAGCACCACATTTTAATCCAAAATAGTGTAACTTATTAATCTGCTGACTGATTAATATTGTATAAATTCAGTAGATAAGGTATCTAAAATGAATAATGGTTACTAGAGAAGTAATTACTATTATCATAACTATCATCGTAATTTAAGCATCACATAATATATTTCCAGTCATTAAATCTTCTTTGAAATATATTAAAAGTGAAGATAATTCATCCAGGTATCCAATAATATATCTGCAAAATGGTAGCTACAGGTCTTATTTCTCATGAGACACATACATCCTAAAAGAATATCCTTCTAAATTAAATATCATCTAATTAGAAGGTCTTTTATATTGTACAGCACCTTCAGCTGGCCATCCTCACAGGAATGCACCAATTGAAAACCTGTCAGACCAAATCAGAGCACCAGCCCATCAGCAGTGCTGAGCAGCTCTCACCTCGTCCTTGGTGTTAATGGATAATGCCCTGTGAGGAGAGGCAAGAACACACTGTCCTCTCTGCTTGAAACAAGAAGAGAGAAACTATATGCTTAACATTGATGACCATCAATATATACAATGATACAGTATCTACTTTCTTAGGGTTCTTTTATTTTTATTTTGCTTTTGTTACTAAGAAAAAAATAAAGTCTAGTAAAAATAGTTCTGCAGTTTTTGCAATGAGCATTGCAATGAAAATGACTATCCATGTGCATACACACAAGTACTGTAGGCATATAGAGTTAGGAAGGTCAAATACTTCACCAAGAATGTGGAGAATTAAGAAATGAGAGTAATCTGCACTTGTAGAACTTGAAAATTAGAAATAGTCAACGTAATTAGCTATTTGAAAGATACTTTTGCCTATCTTGAAGTTAGGTGATTGAAATAGTAAAAATTCAACTCTATATACCCAAATTTGTCAACAACTAGAAAGTGACTTTAGTGCAAACCAGTTATTTTGATTTTCATAAATTCTGTCATTAATCACAAACTTATATTGTATGCCACATGAGAAATTTTAAATCACTTAAAAAAGATTGTGCACAAAATCTGCAATAAATAATTTTCTAATCAAAGTGACAATATAGGGAGTAAAAGAAAACAAAGATTGACTGTTTCAATTTCCCAAATTGCTTAAAATTTCTAGCAAATTCTTGTTATATATGGCAAGAAACGAGAACAAGCAAGAGACTATTAAGAGTGCAGGTAAAATATTAAGTTGAACTTTATTGCATGCCAAAAATATAGAACAAAATTTAATGCAGTATAAATGACACATAAATGCTCATGTCTCCATTTAGATAATCCAGGTGATTTCAAACCATAAAACTCCTAAAAGCAATTCAAACTAATTTGAGATACTCCCACCAAAAGCACCTAGAGACATGAGATCATATAAAAAATTACTCTAAATCATAGAGCATTGTGTAACACATTAAGCCAACAACTTTTAGATTACTTTTGCTCTATTTTTATATCAATTTACACTTAAAATACAAAAATGAAGTAGGGTATTCTGTTTTTCTCATTTTATAGGGGCAGTCATCCATTATCTTCTCTTTTCAGTTTAAATAGCAGATTTATTGAACATAAACCTTATATGATGGCCTTGCAGAATTAGGTATTATATGAGGATTTGCTCTGACATGAACATTAAATTGACTGATTATAGCCATCATAGAAAAAATATATAAGACCATCACTACCAAGTTAACCAAAAGCTGTGAAAATCCATTTGCATCCCTTGAGACTTGTGATAAATATTCTGCACGAATTAATTGTGTGCAAAATCTAGCTTTTTCTCACTGATTCTAGTTAGACATACATGCAGATTAGTGTGAGAAAATAATATTTATTGAAATGTGTAAGTAGATTTCACTAAGATTTACTGACTTTCTTTGTATTCTGATGGAATTATACTGTAATAGAATCCTGTTGATCCAAACCTCATATAGATGTATTTAGAAAAAATTATGCTGTTGTTTGAAATGCAGCATTAATTTAAAAAAACTTTTTTAATTTTTGTTGGTGTGCTGTAGAGCACAGAAGCTGATGCTACAAAGTCAGATAAATAATGTGTGTACATGGATCCAGACAAAAGTTCCAAAATCTAAACCCAGAAAATTTTATAGAACGAGCAGGGAGAGTTTTTGTACAGACTATGGAATGTAAATTTGAGCCAAATATATCTAAATTTCCTATTAAACACATTTTCATGTAGATTAAATATATATGAGTAATATATGTATACCCTTAATAGAAAATTTAATTAAAACTTGAAATCACTTGTCATGCCTGCCTTAGCTCCCACTTGCACAATATCCCCCTGAATTCTCCCATATAAACACTTTCTAATTACTTGAGTGATGATATACGTCTTTCCATATCATAATCATGAATACCTGTATTCTCTCTCTTCTCTGTACTTTGAAAATTCTGTCCAAACAAAACACACATTTTCCCTTAAGATTGAAACTTAATATATTCTAGATTTTCAGATGTTAATATGACATAATATGAGATATTCATATATTATGGTACATTATAAAATGCTAATGATTTTAATTTGTCATATCATAGATAATAAATGATACACTTAATTTTTAAATGGATAAGTGAATTGAAAGAATGGATACTATGTTTTTAACTATGCCTTGTCATTGCAACTGTGACAGTCATTCTAGTTAAAAATATCTTTGGTCAGGCATATAGTTCAGTGGCATAAGCAACTGCCTGGCAATTGAAAAGTCCTGAGTTTGATTTCCAGTACAAAGAAAGAAAAAACAAAAAGAAAAAAATATATATTTAACAAAGGATTCAAAAATAGAGCAAAGCAAATTCATTTGCATATGTGAGTTCATTTTATTATTTTGTAACACAAACCACTACAAATATCAGAAAGAAGGAGCAATAGTGGTGTAATTTTCAAAGTCAAAGTATGACTTTGCTACTAACATGTACCATTTTCCAGAGGAAATTTTTTAAAAATTACATAAGTCATAAAAGAACATTACTGCATGAATAATTTTTGCCCACTAATAATTCATGACTATACCACTACACCTTTCTGAACTTTATAAAACACTTCCTTGATATCTTACTTCCCCAAAGGAAGCTTAATTATATTACCTTGTTACTTTATACATTTACCTATTGCCTATTTACTTATGTCTGTTATTATTAAAGTGTATGTTTGCTATATTTTTAAAGGTCTGTGGTTTTATTGAGATTATGCATTATTACCCTCAAATTCCCCCATACTGAGTATATATATATATATATATAGCAACATCTGGTACTCAATATACATTTATTAATTGGAAAGGAAAGAAGTAATACAGATTCCATATTCTTTCAAATGGATACCAGATGCTATTTTGTAACTTGAAGAGTTGAAGCAGTTTCAGGTAATTATAAAGATATCCCTTAATTAAGACCAATGGTACAGTACAGCAATGTACTTAGGATATTTTTGGAAATTATTATTAAATCAGTTTCGGGATATGACCATATGGGTGCAACCTACGCACTGGGATATCTAGGTTAATAAATCTGCATGATAATGGATACATGGGATAATTTTTTAAGAAACAGTTTCTGAGTTTGTGTTGTTACTGTCACATTTACAAATATAGTTGATATATTACAACTTGGTGACATTCTTTTATTTGTAGAAAAATGATGTATAAAGACTAACATATGACTGTATCCTCTAAAAGATATTCATGTGTGTCTATATTTTCACAGAACACCACTTAAACTATACTTGACTTCCTCAAACTATCAAATCTAACTATTTTTACAAAGGTAGAGATATTAACTACTTCTAAAAGTTCTTAGAGTTTTAATCCATTGGGCAACAAAACATTTAAAATGTCATGGAAATACAATAAATGTTTAGTATTAATATTTTGACTATTCATAAACAAATTTATCATTGTAGAATATTTATAAGTAGGCTTAATCAAAATAACTATGGCAATGTAAAATATGATAAATTAGAAGAGTTGACTTGAGTGCTTAAAAAGTTCAAAATTATCATATGATTTCTACAGCTTAAAATTAGATGAATTAACATAAGTATCTATATTTTCATACAAATGTTTCTTAAGGTTCAGTTCTCAGGTTCAAGGTCACATAGTTTTTAAAGCAGAATTAGTTTCTTAATAAATATGCATTTTAAGTTATAGTATATAAATTTGTATCAAAAGTAAATCACTGGTTTGTAAAAACTTCAACCTAAGAAATCTTGCCCATTGTCAAATACAGATTTTTAGGTTTCTCGTATCAGAAACTAATTCAGTCTTGAAAAGTGAATGCTAAATTGATTAATCAGAGATTCTACACTCAGTCATTAGCAAACCATGGAGCTACATGTTAATTCATGTAAGTTACAGGTGCACAATATTTTCAGAATATTTCAATAAAAGATTTTGCAGCATAGAGCAAGTGGAATGTTTGTCTAAAAGTAATGGAAGAACTACCACAACATAGGGGAATGATGCTCCTAAAACTAGAAGGATTAATCTTCTGTTACAAATTTATTGTTTTACAGAAGTTTACCCAAGATAAAGTAGCAGTTATTAAAAAGTGTTATACTCACCAAGGACACATTCCCTCACAGATTCTAGTTTCCCTTTCCAGATAATTATACACTGTCTTGTAAATGCTACATTTTTTTTTGTCTTTAAGCATGTATGAGTAAACTGAATTTTCACAAAATTCTTAGTCCATCCATCTTGTTTTTCTAACTCCTATTTGGTCATTCTGATACGTGTTATATTGAAAGCCTGGATAAATCATTTTCTCAAGTGAAATGACTTGTGTATCTTTCTACACCTGAGCAATAACTATTAATCAATAACAAATAATGCGCCTGAGGATGAAACCATGGTTGATTTTTTTTTGTCTTCTATCTATATGACTTCAAATATCAAAGATACCACAATGACTTTGATTTATATTTCTACACTTCACTCTAAGTCCCTCTGACTCCCTGGATTACTGAAACACCTGAACATTTCTTGATCATAAACATGATCAAAATTTTCCATTCATCCTCATATATCTGCTCTATTTAATAATTTTAAAATCATTCTAATAACCACTACATCTCAGAGATTATGAATCATCTTTTATTCCACATTCACTACAAAAAATGTAGAAAATAACACAAAAAGAGATCCTAGCATATTTCTGAACTCAGCTGTTGTCTTTTTTCATCACCCAGGTCCTCATCCAGACTCACATGAGTCATGTAAACTCCCTAATTTACTGCAGTGGGATCCTTGTTCGATACTTGTTTGATCACTTTCCTCTCTTAAGCTATATTACCATTCTTATTCAAATTATTTCTCTGACTCTTTTTTGTGTTTTTAAAACTCACTTAGAAGATTCAAGTGCCTGGGCCTAATGGTTTGCAATTCATGGCATATGCTTATCACTTTTGGAGTCATTTTACTCTATTCAAACGAGATTCTCTCATTTTTCCTCTCCCATCTTTCCTTTTCCTTGTTTCAACAAAGATGCGTTATTCACTCAATTCTATTTTTTATTTTATTTTAAAAATAATAAACCCCAGCAAAACAAAACAGAATAAATCCAATCAAAACAAAGCAGTGAAAGTGGTTCAGAACTTCCAAGCAGGACGACGGGAAAATAGCAATGGCTACCAGAGCATAGCTTGGTATCTTCACATGGTTGTCCATTTGACCAGACATAGCAAAATCATCAAACCAAAGTGAAACAGAATAAAACCAATCAAAACAGAATATTGAAAATACAAAACAATAAATCAGAACAAAACAAAACAGTAGGAACAATATTGGATTTCAAAAAAAAAAAGATAGAAGGAAACCCCCCATGTTTGCACACTGTTATCCTCCCTGTAGACACTCAGACCTCCAACCCCAGGCCTGCAAAGCCTGTCAAACAAGACAAGCGCCTAGATTCAATTCTATTCTTAAGGTTTTCTGTCTTTCAAGAATAGAGCTAAGTACAGGATTTAGAGGTAAACAAGCAAACTACCTATCATGAAATTTTGTCTTCCTAGAGGGGACACAGTTTAAGGAAATAATTACATATTTTTCACTGTGATATTGAGATATGTATATAATAATGCATCAAAGGCATAAGTAAGAAGGCTGCAAAAAAAAAGAAATGGTGATTCAAAAAATTAATTACACAAAAGAGAGATGGTCTCCAGGTAGACAATATCAATGCAAATGAAAAGACAGAAAATAGAAAAAAGTATTTAAAAAACAATGATTATTTCAGTAATGACAATATCAAATATCAAGGAAGAAATTTCCAACTGATAAAAATTTAGGCAAATGTTTCAAATTATTATTGGAATGATTTCTTAACAATAAAAACATTATAATGATTATTTTTCTGATACATATTTTTTCTTTGTATTTGTTTAGGTCCATTTATATACCACACAAGTTTCCCTCATGTTTTCCACTTGTACCATTTAATGAACTCCAGTTAATGATCACTTTTTAAACTTATATAAGCAGTTATTTATGCTCAGTGTTTTCTATGTATGACCTAAGATAAACATTTTCATTACTGTATAAGAGTCTTTACATAACATCATACAACAATGTTTGAAAATGTCACATTTCAAACTATACAATAAAATCCTTGGGTATCGTTTTTTAAATATTTCTTATTCTCATAGATGAATAGAGGGCTTGGTTTACAAATAGTACTTTCACTTGGAAACTAGTGTTTCTGTAATCATGTATTTCAAAGATGATGTTACACATTTCTAGAAAAATGCAGAGATAAGAAAAATCTTAACTTTTTTGTCAACAGCTCTCCAGAACCTACAACCAAAAAAAAAAAAAAAGAAAGAATTTGATTTTATGGTGGTGCAATAGGTAGAAGGTCCGAGACATGAAGGTTAGAGAGCATCAGTGGAGTGGTTTTGTTCTGCATGTTTGTAGAAAATAGTAAACATGTTCCAGGTGGTTGGTATACAGGTAGTTTGCTTTGCTAGCAGGTAGTCTTAATCAGTTAATTAAATGGGAAACAAACTTTCAAAACAAACTAATTGCTAGGAAGGCCAGAATAAGTTGTGGAGTCTGTATCTTGCCTCATCAATAAATTCAAGAAACTAGGGCAAAAATCTGAGACAGTGTTCCAGAAATTTTAAAAAGCGAAACAAGAAGTCATAAGAAAGTCATGAGAAAGAATGGAGAGAGTTTTTTCACACAGTAAAGGGAATGGCTGTTGGTTACAACAAAGCATATTTCAACAAAAAATTAGTAGCACAGTTTAGAAAAATTAAACTGGTGGGTTTTTCAGCTGAACTGTTCTCTGGAAGTGTTAAACTCAGATACAGTGCAATATTAGCACAGCTTATACTGTCAGCTTGGGCTTCTGATACATAGTTGTAACTTATGTTGATCAGTTACCCTCGCTTACTTTATTTTTCCAGCATTTATAGCTTCTTTAAATATGTTACCCAGAATCATTGTATGTCAACTTGACTGGATTAAGAAACACCTAGCAAACAGGTAAAGCACACTCTAGGTACAGTTGAGGGTGTTTCTGGAGAGGACTGGCATGTAACCCCACAAACCGTAGGCGGAAGACTCACCCTGAATTGTGGGTGGCGCTGTCTAATAGACTGACAGCCTTTATGGAGAAAACTGTTGGAGACTTGACAAGCTCCATTTACCTTGAGCTTTTGTTGTCATAACCTGTGTACAATATATACCGGTTTTTTCAGCCTCCCAAAGCAGACTCATACCCGCAGCTCTCCAGAGCATTTCCAGGTAGGTCTTTGGCTTTGGAGTGGTGCTATATCCTGATTTCTCTTGTTCTCTGGCTACCAGCTTCTTCAAGCAGCTCCTGAAGCTTCTATCACTCTATATTCTATGCCATAGATAACAGTCATTATAGACTCACCAATCTGTGACCCTGTAAACCTACATAATAAGTCCTCTTGCATAATTATATGTATACATTATTTATTCAACAAAGGCTTTCTACAGATTCTGTTTCTGTGGAGAACCATAACCAATGCAATATGTTAGGGAGTTTTTCTTCTAAAATTATGTTTATAGAAATTATTTCATGTCTATAAAGTGCTACTTTATAGAAGTCCTAGTCCCAAATCCATTTTTTTAAATTTGTTTTTGTTTCAATTGTGCTTCCACATTCTAGTAAAATATTGCTGGTTGCAAAAGATGTGAGCTTATTTTTAAGTTCAGAAATGTGACTCCAACAATGTGCTAATAAAATAAAACATTGGGTCGGTGTTTTTGTTTAATTTCACTAGTAAGCAAAGCTTTTTTCCTGTTCTACATAGAAAAACAGGTTAGCTTTCCAGTTCAAAAGATCTTACAAAATAAATGACCATGTTCTTGATTTATACAGACAACACAGAAACTATGAACTTCAAAACAAAAGAAAGAAATGGAGTTGCATTTTATGCTAGAATTTATGCTTCACATAATGTGTTAGACATGGTAAAATTAATGGAATATTTCATTGATATTACCCTATCAGAATTCGTAAGTATGCTATAATTTTGCAGCGGCTACTGCTCTTGCATTTATATAACAGTAGCAAAATTTCGGTGCTCTGATACACGATGGTGCTATAATATTGATTGTTTATAGTCCACCTTCTCTTTATCATGTCACAGCAAAGATTTATGCACCCTTTGAAATGAATGATTCTTACCAATTGGGTCACAGGGATTAACATGAAACAACAAAATTCTGATAAAACTTGTGTCCAACAAAGCATAACATTTTAAATTAGAATCAGTTGTGACATAGAAGAAACTGTACTTTTAGCTTTATAATAAAATTATAGAAAAATATTTATATAATCAAAGAAGTATACCCTGATTCCTTTGTGATACACTCATATTAGGTAAGGATAAACAAATGCGTAACTAAAAATTGACATTTTGTGGAAGAATCTTCTCATTTAGGTCTTCTTTCATTATTAAAAATCAGCCATAGCAGAGAGATATCTTTGCTAAATATTCAGTTGTATTATTTTCTGCTAATTGTACAAATGTACTATGGAAGTGACAAAAATATGGCAAATAATGCAAACAGTGTATTTTAGCTTGTCCAATCCAAAGAAAAGTTCTAGTGAAAAACTAACTCTAGCTTCTGAGACTGTTGAGTTTTCAAAATCCATTATATGAAGAAATGGTCAAAAACACAACCTTGAAAAGTATGACCATTGCTTTCTTTCTCTCATACTGTCAAACATATTGATTGTTCACTAACCTATGAGTTGGAATCTGCAGAAGTTTTTCCAAAAATAATAAATAAACTTCTACTACTATTTCATGTTTTTTTGTCTTTATGAATATTTTCTAAAATTACTAGTGATGTTAATAGTAAAACACTTATTAAAAAATATAAGCCTCTTCACCAAGGACAGTGACAGTGACCATTTTGAAGCATGTCCTTAGTGGTTGATTCAGCTACACCAAAGTCCTATCCTACGGAGGGGAGAGCATCTGTCCTTTTCCAAACTTGTAGGCTTCTTGTTTTACCTGAGAGGAGAAAGGAAGCCAAGAAACACTATGAAGGTCACCCCATTAAAATCTGTGATTTCATGATAAAACTACACTCACCGTACCTCACCACTACATGCTGGTCACCCCCAGGATTTCAGTGAGGCTTTGAATACTGATACTTTATCTGCCAATCTGAAATTGAGTCATTCTCACCTGGGTAAGTTTGTTAAACAGGATGATTATATCATAAGTGTAATTAAGATTTATGACTCTTGTGCCACTGACAAGTGCTGCCAGTGGTGACAGTTTTCCTATAAGAAATCTCTGGAAAAGCTCCTGCAACTCCCAAATTCTAGCCAATTATTTACCTTTAGAAAACCATCTCTGTAATCTCAGCACTCAGGAGGCTGAGGTAGGAGGATTGCTGTGAGTTTGAGGCCAACCTGGGCTTAAAAGTGAACTCAGGGTCAGCCCAAAGTGCATAGTGAAACCCTGTCTTAAAAAGACAAAAAGAAAAAAAGAAGGAAAATAATTTTGTTTCTTTGTACAAGGGAAGATATGTATTGTTATCACATAGAACTGTGAAAAGAGGTGTGAGTTAAGGGAATGTGCTCTAATATGGTTGCTGATTTTGATCACATTCTGATAACTAGCCACTTTTTCTCTATTGATGACACAGTGTATAGATTCACATCCAGTGATAAGTCCTTTAGCCTAAGTAATGAAATAAGAAAGCTATCTAGTTATGGCAGTCACTTTGTTCATGCATATCCTGGCAAAAAATGACCATTTGAATTTTCCTCATAAATTATCATTAAAAACTTAAAATAATTCTGCAATTGTTCTATGGATTGTCAACAAAATTGCACATCTCCTCATGTCCTTCCTCCTGATAAAATATATTGCCAGAGAGAGGCACCATTGCCATGTTTCCAAACTCAGTAATTTGGTCAATCTGGATTGCATTCAACAGGGATTCTTTAACCCTCTCTAACAGCAGTGCCTCAGTATCTCCTGTTTTAATTGATGTATTTATCATACTAACTGACAGGAACATACTCCACTGTTTAAACTGTATCGTCTCTTAACATTCATGACAAACATCTTTAGCAGTAGGACTGGTTCACCAATTGTAAAGGGCTTCTTAACTTTAGTAATGTGACCTGCTATGAATGGTGCTCTTACTGCAGACACATTTGATGAAGTGGTCATCTTCAATAATTGCTTGTGTTCTTTGTGTTGATTTATTTTTTCTTTTAAAACAGTTTAAATGCTTCACTTTCACTTTAAATGAAGGGTGAATGGATTCCATGTGGCAAAGTGGTTCTGATTGTTTTATAGCTTTATTCAATAGCATTATGGTTTGCATCTATGTTACAGCATGGGCCATCCAAGTCTTATATGCTCATAGGAGGGTCTTCTTAGAGGTAGTGGGATCTAGGATGTGTAATATTGGAATTAATTAATATTGTGATATCTGGATTAGTCCTCTAATTATATTAACAGAGTCCTAGGTGTGGCTGAATGGATTTATTGAAGAGAGATGCTCCACCCTGGGAGTAGTTGGCACCAATCAATAGGCTGTACCCTGGGTGTAATATAAAGATACAGAAAGGAGGTAGTCTTGCTACTACTTGCTTCTTCATTTGCCCTGTGATGGACTGTTTCTCCTTTGCCATGCCCTGGAATCAGCTAACTTTAGACTGAAACTTCTGCAAGCTGTGAGCCAATATAAACCTTTCTTGCTTTAACCATGGTTGTTACATATTTTGTCTCACCAAAAAGAAAAGTAACTAAGACAGACTTGGGTACCAGTCCAATAAGATTATTGCTGTGATGTTACTTAATGATGTGGTTCAGAAGTCTTTGGAACTGGCTTGTAGGAAGAATTAGAAATGTTTGAAGATGCCAACTGAAGAATTTCATAAGTTAATCTAGATAGAAGATTCTGCTCAGATCTCAGAAGATAAGAATGCTGATAAAAATTCAGATGGAAAAGACTGGGATCAAGACATTTCAGTTTGAAGGAAGAACTTCATTGACAGTTAACTTGAGACCATGTGTGCTTGTGCTTTGCCAAAAAATTTGTCAGGAGAAAATATTAAGGACAACAGACTAATTAATCTGGTAGAAGAAATTTCAAGGTTACCTAATGTTCAGATGGTAACATGACTGCTTTAGTTGTTGATGGCTTTTAGTCAGATTTATGTTGAGAATCAAGAGAAAAGGTCCAGGCTGACTGATTTAAAAGTTTTGAATTTGATCAGAAAGAAAATGCCAGTAAAGTTTTGAACTGCAAAGATGGAGTAGATAGATACCTGGCATTAAAAAGATAGTACTTTAGAGGTGGACAATACAAAAGATGACCTCAAGGCATCACTAGAACCAGTAAAACTCCATGTGTTGCAACATCAAAATTACAAAAGTTAAAGGCTGTTTAATAATAGAATTCCAGAGCACCTTGTTCCAGAATAGTGGAAACTTAGAGAATTTGTTCTTCTGTATTAATTTCTAAATGCTAAGCAATCCAGGCACTTGATTCCTCCAATCAAGAAAAAGAAATCCTGGCTACTGTTCCAGCTGGTAGGAGACCATGCAGTCATCTGTATGAGGCTGCTTTTAGGAATATGCATAATGCAAGAGTTGTTGGCCAGGAAAGCTTCTACCTAGATTTTAGAAGAATACCTGGGAGACCATACAGTGTGTGTGAAACTGTGAGTGTGACAATGAAGGTACAGTGGAGACCCCAGAGAACACGATTTTCTAGAGACAGTTGCAAAGTAAAAGCAAAGCCAACTCAAGAGAGAAGTCTTGAAAGTAAAAAGCACTGAAGTGTTGAAGGGCAGAGCCTCCTAATCCCTTTACAGTTCACATCTTACCAGATTTCCTCATATGCTAGAAATGTAACTATGGTATATAATGTTTACTCCACTGAATTTTGGTCTTCTTTTCATTCCATCCATTTCTGTTCCTCTAGTTGTACCTTTTAGAATGGAAATGTTTATCTTGTTCCATTGTATGTTTGAAGTGTTTAATTACTGTTTATGTGTAAAGGGACTCCTAAGATTTTGCCTTAAATTCCAGTGGAGACTTTGGACATGGACTTTTCAGCAGTGCTAAAACTGTTAGTAATTTGGCAACTCTTAGAGATGGACTACATGTCTTTTTCATAAAGTGATGCACATAAGTCTCTGGGATCAAATGTTACAGCTTGTATCTAGATATAATACAGAAGCCTCGTGCACTGATAGGTGGGGTTTTCCAGAAGTGGCTGCATCTACGATATGTGATACTGCAATTAAGAGTGTGTGATATCTGGATTAGTCACCTAATTGTATAACTGGATGTGACTAACTGGATTTACTGAAGATGGAAGCCCTTCCCTGGTTATGGGAAGCACTAATCAGTATGTTTTTAGCTTGGATGAAATACAAAATGATAGAAAGAAGCAGGTTCACTATTGCATGAGTCTTCCTTCTGGCCACACTGAACTATTTCTCTTCAGTCATGCCCCTACCTTGGAACCAACTGACTACAAACTGAAACCTCTAATTCTTTCCTCTTTAAATTGTAAGTTTCTAGAATTCTGTCTCACCAGTGAGAAAAGTATCTAAGATAGTCAATCATCACATATTATACAAAGTAAGCTTGGGAATTGTGGCAATGAATCCATAATTTAAGTAGGATTCTTGGTATTTTCTTTTAAGTATAGCTTTCTTTTGGTTGGAAGTCTTAGAGTCATCTGCTGTCACATCATAATGTCTTTTCACTTTTTACAAAGATGTTCTCCAAACCTATGAGTGAGACAAATGTGTAGTATGAGAAATATGAGTAAATGGAAATAGTACATAAAATAATGTGTGAGTCACAAGCACAATAAATCAAGTGTTGGATTCTGATTTTAATCTTGCCATCAGATGTAGCTCCACCATCAAAGGATGTTGACTCCTTTACCAGTATAAACATGCCACCATATGCAGCTTAATTTTTACTTGGAATAATAGGGTTTTGCTCTGAGCTTCCAAACAATTGATTTATGATTTGTCTTAATATAAAGTTTTATGTTAATATAATGTCTGTATTTATACCTATTTCTCAGTGCTAGTATCACCATCTCAACTCTACCTCAGATCATCAGGATCATAAAGCACACATGACTTGCATCCTTCAAATGTACAGTTAACCACAGGGTTTACCCTCATATGTTCTTACAAAAGGCAGAGTTTAACTGGTAATTGAAATTATGGCAGTGACTGTATACAAAGAGGAAAACTCATTCACTTGCTAGTTGCTTAATTCCTGCTATGTTACCCAGTTGTTAACAGACTGAGGACTGCTACTACTCTGTGCCTCATATTTTGAGGACCCTTGCTTTATAATATGAATGCAAGAACATTTCAGAAAACAGAGTATGTGCCTACTGACATATGAACCTTGGAATTCTAGCCATTGCCTGGAGGTATTAAGATATGTGCCTCAAAATGGATCAAGAAACAATGTCCAACCATATGCTGTCTACAAGAAACCCATCTAATCCAAAATGAAACTCATAGACTGAAAGTCAAAGGATGGAAAACAATACTCCATGCAACAGGAACTCAAAAAACAGCAGGGGTATCTATTCTGTTTGCAGACCATGTGAACTTCAAACCAAGAATAGTTCAAAGAGATAAAGAAGGTCACTACATACTAGTTAGGGGAAAACTGCAAGAGAAAGATAACAATCTTAAATATATATACATCAAATTCCAGAACACCCAACTACACAAAGCAAGTATTAACAGAAATGAAAAATCAAATAGGCAATAACACAATTATAACAGGAGACCTTAACACACCTGACACAAAGGGATAGATCAACTAGACAGAAAATCAGAAAAGAAATAACAGCACTGAATCACACCTGTGAACAAATGGATTTGATAGACATATACAGAGTGTTCCATCCAAAAACATCAGGATATACATTGTTCTCAGCAGTACATGGGACATTCTCTAAAATAGACCATGTACTAAACCACAGAACATATTTAAGTAAATGCATAACAACTGAAATTATCCCATGCGTGTTATCAGATCATAGCACCATGAAACTGGAAATTAATAATAAAACTAACTGAAAAAACCACACAAACACATGGAAATTAAAAAATACACTCGAGCAATTAGTAGGTCACAGAAGAAATTAAAGAAGAAATTAAACAATATCTACAAGCAAAGGAAAATACAAATACAACTTACTGGAACCTGTGGGATGCAATGAAAGCAGTCCTCAGAGGAAAACTTATTGCACTGAGTTCCCACGTTAGGAAAACAGAATGAACACAAATAAGTAACCTGATATTACACCTCAAACATTTAGAAAAAGAAGAGCAAGCCAAGCCCAAAGCCAAAAGAAGGGAAGAAATTATAAAGATCAGAGCAGAAATTAATGCAATAGAGACTAAGAAAACAAGAATTCAAAGAATCAATGAATCAAAGAGTTGGTTCTTTGAAAGCATAAATAAAATTGACAAGCCCCTAGCCAACCTAATTTTAAAAAGGAAAGAAAAGATCAAGTTCATGCAATACAGAATGAAAAAGGAGAAATCACTACTGACCCTGTGGAAATACAGAAGATCATCAACAACTATTTCGAAAACCTCTACTCTCATAGGTTCGATAACACAGAAGAAATGGACCGATTCCTAGAAACATATGAACCACCAAAAGCTGGATCAAGAAGACATAAAACTACTGAATAATCCAATTTCTATTTATGAAATTGAAATGTAATCAAGTCCCTAACAACAAAGAAGAGCCCATGCCCAGACGCATTCACGGTGGAATTCTACAAGAAATACAAAGAAGACTTATTGCCAACACTCCTCAAACTCTTTAATGAAATTGAAAGAGAAGCAATTCTCCTTGAGTCATTCCTGTAAGCAAATATCACTCTAGTACCAAAACCTGAGAAAGACCCAACTAAAAAAATGAACTACAGGCCAATCTCCCTAAAGAACATAGATGCAAAAATTCTCAACAAAATATTGGCAAACAGGATGCAGCAAGCAAATCATCAAGAAGATTATACACTATGACCAAGTGGGATTCATCCCAGGCATGCAGGGATGGTTCAACATACATAAATCAATAAATGTAATCCACCATATCAACAGAGTCAAAAGCAAGAATCACATGATCATTTCTATAGATGCAGAAAAAGCTTTTGATAAGACCCAACCTCATTCATGATAAGAACCTTACAGAGAATTGGAATAGATGGTCTTTACCTCACTATGATAAAGGCCATCTATGACAAACCAACACCAAGTGTCATATTAAATTGCAAAACTGAAACACTTTACCTTGAAATCAGGCACAAGACAAGGATGTCCCTTATCACTGCTCCTATTCAACATAGTACTGGAAATACTAGCCAGAGCAATTAGACAAGAGACAGAAATAAAAGGAATAAAGAGAGGAAAAGAAGAAGTTAAATTATAATGATTTGCAGATGACAAGATACTCTACAAAGAAGACCCCCAAACCTCCATTGAAAGTCTCCTAGACATGTTAAACAAATTCAGCAATGTAGCTGGATACAAGTCAATACTCATAAATCAATAGCATTCCTATACACTAACAGCAAAATCACCTAGAGAGAAATAAGAAAAGCCACATCCTTCACAGTAGTATCCAAAAAATGAAATATTTAGGAATTAATCTAATGAAATATGTAAAAGAGTTTTACAGGGAAAATTATAATACCCTGAAAAAAGAAACGAAGAGGACCTCAGAAAATGGAAAGACATCCCTTGTTCATGGATAGCAAGAATAAATATTGTAAAAATGACCATTCTCCCAAAATTGTTATACACATTCAATGCAATCCCAATGAAAATACCACTAACATACCTCATAGATCTAGAGAAATCACACCTAAAATTCATCTGGAACCAGAAGAGACCTAGAATAGCAAAGGCAATTCTAAGCAGCAAAGCCAAGGCAGGTGGCATCACAATCCCTGACTTGAAGTTATACTACAAAGCTACTGTAATAAAATCAACATGGTACTGGAATAAAAACAAAAGTGAAGATCAATGAAATAGACTCCAGGATACAACTACAAACACATTCAACCACCTTATCTTTGATAAATGGGCCAAGCATGTTCCCTGGAAGAATGACAGTCTCTTTAATAAATGGTGCTGGAAAACCTCACTATCCATATGCCAAAAACTAAAACTAGACTCATACCTATCGCCATGTACTAGACCAAAATCCAAATGGATCAAAGATCTAAATATTAAAACAGAAACACTAAATCCATTGGAAGACAAAGTAGGTAAAAATCTTGAAGACATAAGTGTAGGTAGAGAATTCATGAACAAGAACCAAACTGCACTGGAAATACTTCCCAGAATCAATGACTGGGATCACATCTTATTATAAAGAGTTTCTGCATGTCTAAAGAAATCTCCAGCAGAGTGAAAAGAAAACCTACAAGCTGGGGAAAAAAATCTTAGTGAACTGTCCCTTAGACAAAGGACTTCTGTCTAGAACTTATAAAGAATTTAAAAAAATCAGACCCCAAAATTCAAAGACCCAATCCAAAAATGGGCATCTGAGATGAACACACAGTTCTCAGATGAAGAAATATGAATGGCAAATAAATACATGAAAAAATGTGCATCATCACTGGTCATTAGAAAAATGCAAATTAAAACCACACTGAGATACCATCTCACTCCAGAAAGAATGGCCAAGATCAACAAAACTACCAACAACAAATGCTGGAGTGGCTGCGGGAAAAAAAGGAACTCTTCTGCACTGTTGATGGGAGTGTAGACTAGTGCAACCATTGTGGAGGTCAATCTGGAGATTCCTCAAAAAGCTGGGGTTGGAGGTTCCACTTGACCCAGCTATTCCACTCCTGGCATATTCCCTGATGGTCTGAAAACATCTTACCACAATGATATATGCGCACCCATGTTTATAGTGGCACAATTTGTAATAGCCAGATCTTGGAAACAATCTAAGTGCCCATCAACCAAATAATGGATAAAAAAATTTTGGTACTTTTATACAATGGAGTCCTACACAGCTATAAAGAATGATCACATTGAAATATTTATAAATAAATGTATGCAACTTGAATCTATACTCATAAGTGAAATAAATCAAACTTACATATATATAAATACCGTATAGTCTCCCTAGTGTAAGAAATGGTATGAGTACAGAAGACTTTATGGAAATCATAAAATCATAAAATCACCATTATACTGCTTTGATGTCTTATGTTTTCATTCATTGGTTGGAATGATTTTATTCTGTTTTGTTTGATCTTAATATATGTGATCGTATGAATGAATAGTTACTTTGAAGACAAGACAATATGGCAGCCATTGTTGATTTGATATCATCTTGCTTTGAAGTCCTACCATGCTCTTATTTTTCTATTACCATTGGTTCTATCATGTTGTGTCTTATTGGATTTTAATATGTATGATAGTAAAAACAAAATTTTTAAGGAAAATGAGATAACATAGCAGCCATTGTTCATCTTCAGTTATTTGGTTCAGAATGCCTTGCAATACTTTCATTCTCTTAAGTTGTTTTATTCTACTTTGCTATGTTTGACTTTACTGTGTGTAAAGCTAAGCTCAACTATTTCAAAGAAAAAGACATTATGATAGCTACTGTTAATATCCAATTGTCTTGTTGTGAAGTGCTGTGTTGCTTACATTGTTCTGTTCTTATCTGCTTAGATCTGTCCTCTTGTTTTATTCTCTTTAAAATAAAAAAGATATGTGCCTCAGTATCTCTTCACAAAATTTCTCAAAAATAATATTTTTTCTTTTACAGTATGAAGGCTATAAATGTTTTAACAATCTAAAGCATACCTAAAATTTAAACCAACAGGAACAAAGCAATAAAACATAATGGAAAATATATTTATGGATACTTTGCTATTAATTCAAATTTAAGGCCCAAAACCAGAGCCTAAAAATTTCATCATTTTCCCTACTAAAATTTGTAATTCTCTAATAAAAAGTAGGCAGGTATTATTTGTTAGTCATACAATGTTTTTATTATGAATTTTTTCTTGAATTAGAAATCTATAGCCTTTAGACAATAGAAAATCATCTGATTTTTGAAAAAAGTATCAATTTCTCCAATAATTATCCATTTAAAAATGTGTATTTACATTAACATAACAATTTCACTTTCCATAATTTAAGATTATGGAAAATTATTATTATGGATTGAAAACTGGTAGTCAACGCCATATGGATTACATCAGCATGGCTCTGGGCATAGATGTTTCACCTGAGGAAAGTTGCCAGCATAAGTAGAGACTTGGAAAATGAGAAGTTATTCAGGTTAGTGCATCATGTTAGGTGTTGTTGTATTAGTGTGGTAAGGCGTTAGTGTGTTGAGGCATTGTGGGTTCTCCTATGTGCTGCTGTTTGAGCCAGTGGTTCTCCTGGAGAAGCTCTGGTCCTTACACTGGCATTGCTTCCTGGCTCTGTAGAGGAAGAACTATGCTGTTTGGTCTCCAGGATGAATTCGTCACCCTGGCTTCGTGGCATGTGTGTGACTGTGCTTGTCATCAGAGGAGCTCAGGACCTCCGTGTCGCTGAAGATGGCTGTGATGCTTTTCAGGACAGCCCTGGTCTTTGTTGTGAGTTTGATTTCTTGGCTCCAGTGTAGAATCCTCAGTGTATCAGCACAGCTCCTTCACCCTGCTGGCACAGACTTTCTGGCTTCCACCACTGACCTTTGGGCCTTCCCAGCACAGATCCCTAAAAGAGACTGGAGTGAGTCCTCCTTGTGGGCTCTAGACCTCCAGTTGGACTCGTGGGAGGCATTGTCATGAGCTCTGGGTTCTTCATCTGGACTCATGTGGGACATTGCTGTGGGATTCAGGCCCTTGGTTAAATATTCTATGTCTTTAGTGATGTGGATAGATTTCCTGCATTTTCTTGTGTTAAGTCTGTGTGACCATCATAAAATAATATTATAAACTCCATGTCCTTATTCTAATTGTTCTCTGCATGACCCCTGACTACAACACAAGTATATCAAACAAGTTGAGCTGCAGACCTAAAAATAGAAGATAAAGTTAGTGAACCTAAGTTAATCATAGGACAACATGATTTTGATATGAATAGGGAGTGTTTAGTTCACAGAAAAGAGAAGGGATATGGTTGACATCCTTATCTAATGTTTTAAAAACGTGACAAACTATGAATTGCCTATTAATCAAATAGTAGAAAAGCTTATTTGGAACAAATAACAGATTCAAATTAAATATCTGCCAGAAACATAATAACTTGGATCAGGACCTCTGTATCTCAGGGAAACACTTTTTTCCTAGGTACTGGGAAATGCATTTTAACAGATGTTTCTAGCAATAATAAAAAGTACATCCTTTCGATTTGTTTTGTTAATTTTCCAAGGGGATATTCAGAAGCTAGAGAATAAAAGACTACTTCTAATTTTATAAACAAAAAAACCCACTTTTTAATTACTGAATACCCACAAAACAATAATAGTTTCCTTTACTTGTCCAAACGCTAGACACCTAGAGAAACACAAATTATAGCGATAGAAAAATACATTTCACACTACACCTAAAACCATAACCATGGATTCTTCTGTGTTTTAATGAAATCATGCAATTTGGACATATTTTACTTACTCAAATAGTAAAACATGTCAACATAACAATCTAATGTATGCTGGAAGAAATATAATTTCTAGTTGAATATTAAACTTTATATATGATTTACTTCTAAAATCCCAAGAATTTTTTAAATTGCTTAATAAACCAAAAAGTCATAAAGAGTTAAGAAATATACAATATATTTCATTCTTTTCCATAGTAATTTTCTTTCAAATATCTAGCAGATGGAAATACACAGAAATATATCATAATGCTTTCTCAAATAAAAATATATTTTTCTCTTGAACTACAATAATGCTTTTAAGTAGAATGCTTGATTCTTTATAAGACTAGAATTAGGCCCTGAGAATTAAGAACTGTTCCCATAGTAAACATAGTAACAAAGTAAGAAAGATATAATGTTAAAGATTGCTTGGTAGAAAGGGAGATACTCCTGAACTTTTAATCAGTTTATGGCCAAATAAATCCATTTTAAATTGCAACTGTCACAAGTCAAAATGCATTTAACATACCTAACCTATTAGATTCCACAGAATTACCACAAATGTGCAGCAGTGTGAATTGTTGACCCCTTTTGTGAACTTGGGCCAACTGTATCTGTGGCTATCTGCCACTGCCCAGCATCACAAGGAAAGTCTTTATCTCTGGGGAAAAAAAAAAAAAGATCAAAGTTAAAAAGTTGAAGTGCAGTTTCTATTGAGTGTATATTACTTTTACACTATTGCAAAGTTGGCAACTATCTAATAGATGAAAATAGATATAGCCATGAAGTGCTCTGAAACTTTCTAAATATGGGTAGAAGACATATCCCTTATTTGTAATCCTTACAAAGTTCAATGGTACATTCAAAAGTTTGATAGATATAAATAACATTTTCTATTTAATATTTTACTCTATTTATCTGACACATAAAAATTAAAATTGTATTTATATGGTATCATATGAAGTTTTAATGTAAGTATACATTGTATAATGTTTAAATCAAGTTCAACACTGATTTTCACAAACACTAATCATTTCTTTATACTCAGTCACAACCCTACTTCTATCTTTTGAAAATACACAACACATAATTGTCATGGATAATGACCTTACTGTTCAATGGCACACCAGAACTTTTGATTCCTATTTATTCCTGTTTAGTAACCATAATCTTCTATGCTTTAATTCTATAGGATCAAAGTTTTTAAATTTCACACATAAGTTCAATACTATATTTCTTTTTTATTTATTTACTTGTTTACTTGGTACTTAGATTTGAATCCAGATTCTTTGCACAGAACTATATACCCAACTTAACTTTAATTTAATTTAGTAATTCATTATTTTATTTTTCATTTTTGACACGGTGTTTTCCTGTCACTAAGTTTTCAGGGCTTGGCTAGAACTTGAGTTTGTACTGTCTCAAACCCCCAGGGTTTTGGAATCACAGGCTTGTGCCATCATACATCTACTGGTACTTCCCTTTCTGTGACTGGCTTATTTCATTGACAAAACAAGAAAGAAAAAGCGAGATGGGCACATTGTCCAACTGTTGGACATCCTTTGTTTTTTCAAATAAGTTGAACTCTTTCTTTTCCAATCAACAAGTAAAAATAACCACTTTTGGTCAGAAGTCCACAGAAGCTTTCTTTTGATCTATGTTCCACATGGCATACTGTAGCTTAGACTTTGTATTATGAACATTGGAATGTTGTCTGTGATAATTAATCTTAGTAGTCAGTTTGACTAAATTAAGACACTACTGAAGAGATAAGTGCATTGGAGGGACATTATAGTCATCAGTAGATTACAGATGTTTATGGCTGAATTTGCTCTTAGGAGGTTGGGTGCAGTCAGAGAAGACGGGTCGCGGAGGATGCAAACCCGGAGGATATTTCTCATACCCTTCCCCTATTCTCTCCTTCCAGTTCACCACGAAGTGAACAGATGTACTCCACCATGCCCTTCTGCTTTGATGTTTCTGCCTTGCGTTTTATCAGGAGTCTTTGCAAAATCCCACCTGAAACTTTGAAATCACATGTACATTACATTGAAGCAGAAAGTAACAGTGCTCTAAAGCTGACAAACTATTTAGAGAACACAGAGACCATCTATTCACATTCTTGGGGAAAATAAAAGTCATCCACTCTTACAAATAAATACAACAGAAGTTTCTATCATGAAATTGACACTCACCCCTTTACTGTTTCCGCCTCTGCATTTTCCATTCATTGACTGGTTAGTATGACTTTCCTTTTAAGTGCCATGGGCCCTGTTCCTGTTTCTACCTGTATTAATATGGGGAGCGTTTTGACCATAACACTTTTCCTAACTCTGCACCTGTGCTCGTTACACTGTGATTGCTGTCAGATAAATTGTGACTATTCAAAGAGAAGTCAGAAAAAAATCCTCTTGATTTCCATATTCTTCTTCTTATTAAAGTTAGTCATTTTGTTGGCTCTTTCCCTGAATGTTTTTATTGTTGTTTTTCCAGATCTAAATGATTGTTTATTTTCTTTTGTTGCTTTTTCTAGGACCATAGCTCAACATTATAGAAACTATGCATTTCCCTAAGCTTTTCTTACAGAAAGAAAAGCCTATACTTTCTTTTGCAAGAGAAAATACTTCCTAAATTAGTTTGCTTTTTTATACATGCATATTTATATTATAAATATGTGGTTATATCATATATGTATATATGAAAACATTGCATATATATAGATATATGCACACTTTGGTGAGTTTTTACTTCTTAAGATTCCAAAGAATTCATCATGTACATGTGTCCCTAATACTTTCATTACCATGGTATTGCCATGGCAACATCTTATCAGACTGCTGTCTGATCAAGCTAATTTTTTTTATTTTTCCAGGTTTTGCACAAAGGCCTAACTACTAAAAGAACCTGGCATTATCCCTTTTATGCATAAAGTGTTCCCTTGTTATATTAATTCCTTTTTAACTACCTATTGATATGAATGAACCAGTTTTATTGTATGAAAGACAAAAAGAACAACCAAGAATTCCCCAGGAAACTCAAATCTTCCTTTTCTCAATCACTTTCAGAATCACTTTCTTATGTACAAATCAGAACCTGGTGGACTTTCCACATGCAAATTTGAAAATATTTTACACATTTATAGAGCTGATTATCTTCACCACATTTCCTAAGACAATTTTCTTATTTCTACTGTGCTGATGACCATAGACAAAACAAAAAGAAAATCATAATTGAACTTTATGTTGAAAACATCACTTTTTGTCTATATGAGACATTTTATAACAATTATCACAGAGTTTATTCTCCACTTGTGTGCTAAACACATAGAATTGATTCTGTCATTGTTTTCTTCTCAAATGTTTGGCAGCTTTTCTTCCTCTCCAGTCCCATCTGTCACTTTGCAGATGCTCAGTTGCATTTGTGTTCACAGTATTGGCTTGCAAAGTCAATAATTAAAAAGATTTTTGCTGTTGTTAAATAAAAATTAAATAAGCTTCAAACTCTAATGTCCTATGATTTCCTAGCTGCTGCAGCCTCATATGTTCACTCTTAAAGTAACTCAGAAAAGTTAAATTGCAGTAGAATTGCAAGCTCAATATTTTCAAGTGTTCACCTATGCAGTATTAATCTATTTGTACATATTGATAAGAAATTATTATGCCTGCATATTTTGAAAGTAAAATGAGTCTCTGTATACTATTACATATCATTTAAAAACAATGTGCTTATAAATAAAAGAAAATGGGCACTTACCTAGAACATAATTGTGACTCAGGTCATAAAAAATTTTGACATATTTACTCAGTTGATTACTAAATTGTGCAAATCTCAAAAACACTATAAGCATATATGAAATGTTCTGGTTTATTACTTTCATGGAATGTATTTTCCCTGATGTGGTGAATGATACAGATTTGCCCAGTTTCTAAATAAAAGAAATTCAGCAGAAAATAATAGAAGAAAAGAGAATTTCAGCAGAAGAAATACAAATGTATATGCATGTTAATGGGTATAGTTTTATCTAAAAATCCCGATTCCCATTAGGATAATAGATATATGTGAAAATACATGAAGAATTTTTAAATTTAATTCCAAATTTATATTGTTGAAAGAATGTCAAATACTACCCTGCATGACTTAAAATGTGTCTGGATAACAACAAATGATTGCAACTCATGAACACAAATGAGTAACAAACACATTGCTGACTTTGAATTTTAAATAGTTTTTTTCAATTGAAGTTTAAACTGCAAAGCCTGAATACCATGAGAGATAAATTCTTTTTGACAAAAGAACTGCAATTGAAAGCAAAGAAAAGCAAAAGAAATATTATTTCAATACAAAATGTACCAAAAGAAAAATGAAAATAAGAACTGCAACAGCATAAGTCCACCAGAAATTTAGAGTAAATAATTATGGTCTCATATTTCCCCATCACACCTTCAGCAGGCTCCCCTGGGTTTGCTGCCTCTGCCATCCATCAGCCCACACACTGCTGGCAACTTGTTGTGAATATCTACTGTGGCCAAGATGACTGAACACATCTCAGAGCAGAAACAGACTATGGATAGTAAAATAGCTCAGTGAAACTCCCCAAAGTTAGTACCAACCAAGCTAAACTAGATAACTCCTTATATGCCAGTCCTTGTACATACAAAATATGGTAAGATGGATTTAACCAGTGGGCAAAGGTTTTCTTTAAACAGATACTGTATATCTACAGGCAATTTGCAAAGGTTTTCATGATTATTTGTATTACTGTATTTCTATGCAAGAGCTTCATTACTATGAAATTGTTCTGGTATATTATGTAATTCACTATAAGTACTCTTAAAGATTAAAATAAACTGGTCTATATTACACAATCAACTGCAATTATTTTATTTATTTTGTTACTAACACAGTAACACAGTCCTTTATTTTGCTGGTATGCAGTACAAATTACTCCATTGCACATAATGTTTTAAATAGCCTATTAATGGGTAAATAGCAAGACTTTACTTCAATATAAACATAGTCATAGACACACATAAAAACTTGATTTCAGCTGGCATGGTACCATTTTCAACATCACTTGGCATAGTACAGAACACACCCAGATGAGAACAGCTGGTCAGTTTTTGTTATGTCTTATGAGCTCTCATGAGAGCAGCAAGTGAGAAAGTTGCTCTAATAGATATTTACATTAATATACAGTCAGTATCTTTCAGCCAACAGTGTTTTGTCAGTAGTTTTCTAAATACTTCATTTTTCTTGCTTTCTCAGCCATTTTAAAATGCTAATTCTCCTAAAGCTTCCAAAGGCTGAAGGTCTCTTTTGTTTATTGCACCAACATACCACATTTAACATCATCACTAGAATAATGCAGATGCTCTAATGAAGGACATGAGTGATGCTACCAAAGATGACAATAAAAACATACTTTTATTTTTAAACTTTAACATTTTGAAATTTTCTTTTATTTAGATGTTTTCAAATTGTAGTTAAAAGTAACAGAAAATAAAACATTGAAATTCAGCATCGGAATCATGTTCAGAATGGCACCCATCATCAGTGCTATTTCCTTGAAATTCATTATTACAAATATATAATCATCATTCTTTTTAATGTAACAAAATGAACGGAAGGATAGACCCAAATCAGACTTGAACTTAGTCTGGTAAACTTATTTTATTTTATTTTGTTTTGCTTTCACGAAGAAGTACCTTCAAGTTTTCTCTCCTCTTCTAAAAACTCCTTTTTTTCTAGAAAAGAAGGGGGAAATTTTACGTGCAGAAACAACATAGAAGAGAGACCAAGGCAAGTTGCTGCTCTTTGTCATCGCAGAGGAGGACACCATGCTGAGCTACTTGTTCAGCCCTGGCTGCAAGCCACTGCTCCCCTGGGCTGCACAGGTCACCATGCAAATTCAGGCTGTCAGAACGCATTAGAGAGAATGTATTTGCTGCAATAAACATAATATAAAATAAGGCCCTAGAACAAAATTTGAGAAACGGAGAGAAAATTAGATGTTATCTGAATACCTTACATTTTCATGTATGATAAAAAGGGAAAAAATAGTAAGTTTTCACTCTTAAGGGCACACAATAAAGATCTAAAGATTGATCAAGATTTTCCTAAGTAATTATGTGTTTAAACAACATTATATGTGTTTTGCTTCTTAGTTTGCTTGTTTTCCCCTAACAACTATAAAAAAATTCAGTGAGTCATAGATTTTAAATTGAAAACAAAAAAAAAACCAAAACAATCCATTTGAGTAAGAGATCACACACGTGGAAGCAGCTAGGCTCATGTTACCTAGAAAGCACAAATTCATCCTTGAAAGTTTTCCACTTTTCAGTGGGAAGTGGAAAAATGCACATCATTTCTTCAAAGGGATTTTTCTGTTCCTTAATTTACAATCATGAAGCACACGTTAATCGCTAACAGAGGAAATACTGATGTTGACTGTATGATATTTTATATTTCAGTGGCTCATTATATGCTTAACAATACAATAATTTTGGTTTTCATATACTGCCAAAAGATCAATGAAAAAAATTTATTTCAAGAAGATTTGTTTTAAGATACATTTATTCAAAAGATTAATTATGTTCAATTTTCCATAAAAGGTTTAGAACTAGGTAATGATATTAGGTCTTGTCTTTAAACTCAATCTTAGTAGATGACAAAGACAAAACAAATTTCTATTAAATGAGAGTTAAGTAATAACATGTATCTGGGCAAAAAGCTAAAATTATTAGGTGCTTCCACTTCAAATATAAATACAGATAAATTCAACCTTAATGGATATACTATACTATCAAGGAAAAGTGGCTTCACAAACAATAAATTATAAAAAGATATCATGAATAACAACAAATTACCATATTTATCCCAGTAGTGTAATCAATAATAAAATCTTCCTAGATAATGAGAAGTACTCTTTGCATAGTTTAAAATGTAGTACATAAAAAGCCACAGCTTATTAATTTTGTTAGTGAATTTTCTAAGGCACACAATAGACATTTCAATATCTTGAATACTTTTAAAACTACAACAATTTAGTGAAAAACTGAGTACATAGATCAGGACACTTTCAAGAAGACAGTCTTTTTTAAACTATAAAAATGATTAAAATACACTCGCACTTTGAAAACTACACTACTCTGAAAAACAGGAGATCATAGAAGATATTAGACAAGGAAAACATATCCCTTGCTCTTGGGTGGGAAGAACCAATATAGTGAAAGTGTGTATACTCTCAAAATTACTACACAGATTAATTACAATCTCAATCAAAATAGCATTAACATTCCTCACAAAACTGGTGAAAACATCCCCAAAATTCAGTTGGAACCAGAAGAGACCTAGAACAGCAAAAACAGTTCTCAGTGAAAAAGGCAAAGCAGCAGGCATCACAATGTCTGACTTGAAATTAATGCTAGAGTTATTGTGATAAAAACAGTATGGTATTGGCAATAAAACAGACCTGATGATCAATGGAACAGATTAAAAGATGCAGAATCATTTATAAATACATTCAGCCCCTTTATCTTTTACAAAGAAGTAAAACACGCCCACTGGAAGAAGGATAGCCTCTTTAATAAACAGTGTTGGAAGAAATGTCTTTCCACATGCCAAAGACTGAAGCTAGACCCATGTCTCTAGTTAATAACTAAGTTAAATCAAAAATCCAAATATTAAAATAGAAACATTAAATCTCCTAGAATAGAGAAGGTAGGTAGAACTCTTGAAGACATAGATGTACATAAAGATCTTATGAACAAAACTCCAGTAACATGGGAAATATTACAAAGAATCAACAAGTGGTACCTCACCACACTAAAAAAAAATTGCACAGCAAAAGAAGTCACCAACAGAGTGAAAAGACAGCCCACAGTGTGGGAAAGAATTTTGCTAGTTGTTGCTCAAAGGAGTAATACCTAGAACACATAACTGAAAAAATTCGATGCCCCAAAATTAAAGACCCAACCCAAAAATGGGCATCTGAGATGAATGAGTACTCACTCCTCTGGCGAAGAAGTACAAATGGCAAATAAATACATGAAAAATGTTTAACTTCACTGCTCATTTGACAGAAGCAATGAGAACAAAGCTGAGATTACTTCTCACTCCAGAAAGAGTGGTTATCATCAAGAAATCAAACAATAACAAGTGCTCATAAGGCTATGGGGAAAAGGAACACTTCTCCATTGTTGTTGAGGGTATAGACTGATTTATTTAACACTGCCTTTTATACCTATTGTACAAAAATCATCAGAGGCTTATCTTTTTTCACTTAGGAGAAGTATTTCTGATTGCATTCAAGGTATATGTCTAATTTTAAGAATTCGAGTCCTATCTTTGTATGCCTCTGTACTATTGAATCTTAAAGAAAACAGAATTAAGAAAGCTAGTGTCATTGGAGGAATTGCTCAATTTTTATTGATGTCAATGTTGTTAATACTATGAGTAAATGATTTGAAAGAACTGATTTTCATTAAATTTTATGTGTGGAATAATGTTTTACTGAATTCATAGGAAATTCAAACATAGCTAGGCATTATTTTTCTCATTTTTTCTGATGAACAGGTTTATACCTTGTATATGGATGTCCCCCAAAGACTCACACAATCATAAGTGAGACATTTCAAAGGTGGGTGAATCAAGGTTGTGTGTGGATCGACGGTACGAGTGGGAAGCCCTACCCTATGCAAGGGCAGCACAAAAGATTTATAACTTGGACGGAATATCATGGGACGGGCTCACTTGCTGCTGCTGCTTCCTGCCTGACCTCCCATGTGCTGTTTCTCCTTTCAGTGCCCCTCTGCCACATGATCCTGCCTAAGAGACAGCTGACTATGGACTGAAACTTCTACAAACGATGAGCTGAAATAAACCTTTCTTCCTCTAACTTGTGGATGTCAGATGCTTTGTCCCAGTAATGAGAAAAGTAGCCAAGACAAACAAAATCAAATAAGCAATATCAATAATAACTACACATTACAGCCAAGAAACAACCCCAAAACTGTCACTATTCCGCTGGATATTCATGAAGCAAATTGCTGCATCTATTTCCTCTGTATGGTGCTAATTTCTGCTTGTATCGAAAGTACTGAAGGATAATTCTACACTCTTTTATAAATGTCCTTGTTTCAAAAATTCTAAAGAATGTATGTGAGAATCAAAAATTAACAGTGACTGGAGTCTGCCAGGTCCAAAGTGCCATCTATTACATCTTTTAGAACTATTAGTTCTGTTTCCAAAGAACTTTATCATTTTCACGTAAAGCAATTTTTATACTCCTGTAAAAAGGCTTTTTACCCCCCAGCTATTGTCATTGGTCATAGATGAAAACACTGTATGGTATGTAGTGAGTTTTGTTGGTATTGGGCATGAAATTTAGTGGATATAGCAATGATGAACTATGTGCACTGAGCCACATAATATGTAAACTTTTTGGGCAAGATGCGTAGTCTGTGCATTGCCTATTTATACCTCACTTGAATTTTTTGACAAACTTCTTAGTATCAACTGATAAGGTAATTCCTTGAAATACATGTGTTATAGTAATGTGATTACTTTGATGTATTATTTGAACATTAAATGGCAGTAGTTGTTGCTACAAGATTAATGTAACTTTAAGTTTTTATGGGAAGTAACAAAAAAATGAAACTGTTTGTATCATAATTCTCAGCTTTTCATATGCTCTTGCTTTAGTAAATAGGTATAGAATGAAAATGATAAAAAAAATAGATCACAGAATTATGAAGGTAAAAATTTCCAAAATGTCTTTCTTAGTACTTTATTTTAAACTTTTAGCATTTCAAGCAAAATACTTCACACAGAAAGGAAAAAAAAAAAAAAACTATTCCAAGAATGCTTCAAGTAATACAGTTTATACGGAAAAAAATTTCCTCTTTGATCATTTCCTAAACTTATTGCTAATGTTAAGGACTTAATGTTTTTGCTTTCCTACTTTTAATTCTCACAACACAGACAAAGCAAATACAATTTCTTTTTATATGATGATGATATCTGAGGTTTGGAAAGACTAGATGACTTTCTGACACAGCATCCAAGCTGAACAAGAGGAAAGTCTATGGAATTTTAAAAAATATATACCACCTGACCAACCTACTGTATAAACAGTGTTAGCAGTGTTTTCATGGCAGCCAAGTAAGTTGCTTAGAAAAATTCATAAAAAGTGAAAAGCATCACCAGTCATGATAATTACTGCACCTGGTTAGGACAATGAACTGCTGGTCTATACAGAGAGAGCATTGCAGAGAAAGCATCATGGTAACAGAAAGGGCCCTTGATTCTCTTCCAATTAATAAAAAATTTGTTATAAATTTTTGGGAGAATTTGCCTCAGACCATCTTCATTTTACAGAAAAGACCTATGTTTTGATTTCATATACTATTACAGTTATATATTTACTATACTATCTTGCTTCTTTCTCAAGTTTTAGTGAAATAAACTTGATAAATAATTTTAACAACATGTAAAAGAGAATGCCATTACATGACATAGGAAAACTTTTCCTTTAGTATTGAATTGACAAAGGAAAGGATTCAATGACAAACAGTTGCAATAAAACTGCTTTTATGAATAAATATATGTGACTAATTTTAACTACTTCCTGACATAATTTATAAACAAAAGCAAAATGATAGTAATTCATTATATCGATGTGAAAAAACAAGTAAGTTTGTGCCATGTTTTAACAATAAAATAAAAATATATGTTTCAAAATCCTCCATATAAATAACCTGAGTGTGTTTGAATATTCTTGAGAGAAATATGTTATATTAGTACTGTATACAGCTAATAGCATATTGAAGGGAGACTGCTACAAGCATTAATGCAATTAGCAGCCACATGCAGTCCAAAAGTTTTAGAATAAATTACCAAAGGTATGTGGTTTATATTTATGTTGCTATTTAAAGGAAAGTACCAAACAATATTATTCTTTGTAATGGCAAGTAATACAAGAAAAATGAAATACATATAGGAAAATTCCTTCAAAAATACACATAGTAGGCATTTTACAAAGTAAGAGTTTTTTTTTTCAGAAAATCTTATGAACCCTAAGTATTTAAATGAATATAGAGTAAACACATCATAAGATACTGCTATGTATAAGTGCTATGTATAATAGGAATGACAGACAAGAATATGCCAAGGCACGCTGCGTGTGGCAAGTACAACTTACAGGTTTGGCTGGCCGTGCAAGAAGGAATGATCTCAGAAGACATTCTCTTGTCTGCCATGACAGTTTTGTATTGGCATTTACTGATGTGAAGAAAATCAGAACCAAATTTACCTACTCTTTCAGGGACAGTGTATACTTAATTTTACATCTATATGCATTAGAAAATGTTACTATAAGACTAAGGTGAGTTCAGCCACACTGCTGGTATTAGAATAGAACACAGTAATTTTTGTTGATTTTTTAACTTCTAAACTCTTGCCAAATCTAATCTAAACTATGTATTATTCTATGTGAATATGGCACAAATAACCTGTCATTTCTCAAACTTGTCAGGAATTACACAGCTAAAAATTTCTAAACTTTTAATGTAAATATTTATGTCATTAGTGATGAAGGTATGTAATTTTCTTACATCCTGTGTGGCTTTTAGCTTACACCTTTTTGTGTTTTATTTTTGTATCTTGAAAGTTTTAGTACTACTTTTAATTCTCATTTTAGCAGCAATATCATATGTATATGTATTATATGTCTTCAATCTTTGTACCCCAACCCTAAAATAAATAGACACATTTTTAAATCCTGTAATCATAAATTACTCTAAATATCCAGAATTTACTCCTTCACTCTTCCTGCCAATGATTGCCCAGTCTATTTCGAACAGACATTGTAATTGGCTTTTTGCGATAGCCTCTCCTGTTTTAAAAGTTGGTACAACCACTTTAGTTCTCTTAAATTGAACAGTCTCTTGGAAGACCTCATATTACTGTCTTCTCTACTCAATAAATCATTTACAAAAATCATATGAAGAAATTTTTAAAATATTTTGAATATTTCAAAAAGTATATTTCAATTGGATTGCCCTTCATTTGATAACTTTACTATTTTGCAGTGTTTTACATCCCCTTTTCCTTGTGATCATTTTTTTTTTTTTTATCGGTACTATGGGGATCAAACTCATGACTGCGCACTTGCAAGGCGGGCACTTACGCCACTGAGCGAAATCCCCCGCCCCTCCTTGTGATCATTTTGATCTGTGTGTTTTGCGTAATGAGTCAGCATGGCAGAGAAATGAACAGAATATGCGAATATTCCCTTGATTTTCCCTACGATGCCATCTCAAAGGGCATGAATTTTGTCTCACATGCTGGCAGACAGCATGGATTGGGAAATGAGTAGATTTGTGATCACAAAATTCAAACTTTTTCCCACCGTCTGACTTCACAATGGTTATAGCTGCTTTGAGTTGAGAAAAGTATCATGTGGTTTGGGGAGGAATAATTTTATACACAAATATTTCACACTAATATTCATATTATATTCTTTTTAAATTCATGAATTTTATTTGAACCTAATCATTTTCCATTTAGTCATTTCTTTTTTGACAAAAGTTTGAGTGAGACGCCTGTCAGCCTGCAGCTAGCAGGGTGATCCTACTCCTAGTGCCCCGGCCTGAGGAACTAACTTTCATGGCCTAGGTGAAGAGCAGCCTCCTTACACTCATTCACATTAAAACAACATTCACAGACCACTGTGAATAAGCATGTAGTCAAACACTGTTAAATTACTGGCTTGTAGCAAAAGACTAATGTACTTGAGAAGCAGTTGTGGGTTCTCAGTCAGAGTGAGATGGGAAAAACACTGCACTTTTCAGGTTTGTCACTGTTGACCCTAGCAGAATGTAGGGGATTGTTTTGTGTGATCAAAAATTGGAGAGAATTCTCAGATTATTATTTTACTTTTACCTCAGTAGCAACAAAAATAAAAAGGTTAAAACTGAATCTTATGAGAAGGCACTCTTATTCACATTAACAAAGAAATGGGCTGTCTAGTCCTATTTGTATTATTTACATAAATTAGCATAATTATCCCTGTACAAACATGGGTTTGAGTATCTTTGTTTTGATACCTCTTGCCCATAAACTTGCCTTCTGTAATGCTTTCATTGTGTGATATCATTTATGTTCAGTAGAACAACAAGGTCTACTGTTAGGTGGCTATCTAGTACATGTTTGATGTGCCTTCTTTTCACATTCTCTGACCTCCTGTTTGCTCATAAGAAGACAAAACCGGGCTGGAAAGCATTGATCTATGATTGCACTGTAAAGATTTTTCCAATCAGGAGATTTTTCCATAATATGCCACTCAGAGTTTTCTAAGAGTAAGTCCTTGCACAATTATCTGACATGAAAATTCTGTTCAGGACCATTTGAGATTTGGAATAAGATAAATCTGCCACCTCTATCACAGTATTTACCAAAGGCAAAATGATTATTAATCTAGAAAACACACTCTGTACTAGGGGCCTTAGTTACTGTGCTCATGCAGTGACA
Source organism: Hydrochoerus hydrochaeris (assembly GCA_004027455.1). Lineage (NCBI taxonomy): Eukaryota > Metazoa > Chordata > Mammalia > Rodentia > Hydrochaeridae > Hydrochoerus > Hydrochoerus hydrochaeris. The sequence continues at coordinate 12,842 of PVLA01006635.1, read as the reverse complement.
ATGATCCAGATTTTAGCTGCAATTTTTTTTTTTTTAGAAAACCAGGACTTGTTAATATGTTTTTGTTTTATTTTGCTTCGTTTCCTCATGCTTTGTTTAACTTGGTTATGGCCTGTTTTATTTAACTTGTGTTTATATTTAAAACAGGAAGTATAGTCATAAGTAAGTTTCTGTTGGGCTTGAGAAAACCAAGATTTTTTTCATTGTTCAGGAAATCTAATTTGTTTGACTTAGAGAGAATTTGTATTTTTGCATGACTGCAAAGAGTACAGAATCTATTGGAAATGCAAGCATAATTTATCTCAACAGAAATGTCTTTTATGTGGTAGAATTATTTGAGTGGAAGTGAGCAGTTTTGCAAAGTAAGCTAGAACACCTATGAGTAGAATAGTTTCTGTGGTAGGTATAAGAACAGTAACAGAGTTCTGAAGGAATAAATTTCCCTGAAATTACATATACTGTCACAGGTTTTTAAAAATGCTTAAAGTCTCCTTAGCTTGAAATGCTTATAGTGAATAAATACCCAGAGATTAGGAGAAAGTTATATCTTTTGGGGGGATATCCTAGAATTCTGCTTTCCTTAATAAGTACCTTTCCAACGATGTTCATCACAGGAGAGTTGCTCTCTAATGTTATTTCAAGAAGTTCAACACCTCAGTGTTAGATTATATAATGAAGTGTTATATAAGCTTCTATTTTAAAAACTGTAACTTGAGCTTTTTAATGATATCATAGCTTTTATCTTATAGCATAGGTTTTATTTCATTGCACAAATAAGACAGGGAGTAAAGTTTCCAATTATTTGAGGCATCTTATTACTCAAAGATAACTTGTGAATGATAAAAGGATTATTTGAAACCAATCAAACCTAATGGCAGTATTTAGTTAGGCAACGAAAGCTAAAGGATTTCTGAAATCTTTGCTAATGGTAATTTTATTATTTTTATGAGTTACTTCTCTTTCTTTGTAAAGTTTCTTTGTAAGGGATGATAAGTTCAGTAGAGTTTCAAAACATATAAAAAATAGTTTAGCAAATCTTTGAGAGAAGCATGTGAATCTCTTCTCTGGTTCTCTAATAATGTAATGAAATAAAACAATGTGAATGTACATGATTCATTTGGAATTATGCAGTGAGACTTCACATTTTACATTTCTGTCCATGTCTTCTCTTTGTAGCAAATATACTGCAAAATGATTCCAAGATAAATTTACTTTATTAAAAGAACATGCTCACAAAAACAAAGGAGGTAATAGGATACTTGATATTCCAACATATTTTATATCAAGTTGTATTTGTATATAGACTTATTACAAGATTAAGATTTTTCATATAAATTATATCAGAAATCTAGTCTAGTTTTAAACTTGTAATCTCAGAAAAGCAGTTGAATGGAAGGTAAATAAGACTTTTGATGTTACAGTTAATAGGACTTTATTGACTGTTTATCTGGAATTAAACCACTCCAAATAATAATTTTATAGTAAAAGTCAGTTTTAGATTGAATCTCTGATTTGAAAGATACTTTATTCTCTTTATATCCTATTTTTCCTCTTATTTTTCCTTTCCCTAAGGTTTAAATGAAAATAAGACTATAATCTATGACTTCAAATACCTGCAAGAAAAAAATCATAAAACATTCAATCACACTAAAATGAATTTCACAACTAATCTTCTATGGGAGATTATCTAAAAATAGTTATTATCTTCACTTCAAATAAAAAAGGCATTTTCTATTTTCTTAAAGATCAATGTCACATCTTCCTAAAGAGATATGTTGCTGTAGAAAATAAGCTAGCTTCAAGCCCAACATGAATACACTGATGTTCTGAAACATAGTGGGTTTTATTCCTCAGATACCAAATATAGACTGCTTTCTATTGAAAAAATGAAATAAAGTTTATCTCTTCTATTATAAATTGAAGAACACCATGATTAGTTTTAATAATCATTGTGGCTTGAGTTGAATTGCAGTTTCCTAAGAAATTCATGAATTAAAGCCCTCCATTTGTTTCTATTTGGGAAAAGACCCATTTAAAGAGATAATTAAGGTTAAATGAGGTCATAAAGATGAGGTCTCAGCCCACTGTGATTGACGTCTTCAGAGGAAGAAGAGATGGAGGATTGTGCAGAGCAAAGGCCGTATCAGAGCAAGGGAGAAGAGTGAAAAGGTGTCATTTACAAGTTAAGGGAGGAGTGTACAGGTAAAACTAAATGCCTTGATTTAAATATTCAACTTTCAGGAAACCAGGAAAATAAATTTTTCTTCATTAAGCCAACCAAATTTTGTTATTTTGTTAAAGCAGTCATTAAAAAAAAACTCTCAGTAATTTCAGTTTAATTTCATAAAAGTTATCTCTATTGTTGACAATTTGATGATTCACTTTGATCTTTATATTTCAAAATTTTTAGATTTTTAAAAAAAATTCTCATTTTCCAAGGTTATAAAGTATAAAATTACATGATATGCATGTCACTGGTTTGCAATGAATATGAATGAATGCGAATCATTCCTTGACACAACAGTGGAAATATTTCTGTCAAAATGTTGATTTTCTAAATTATATAGACATTTGAACTTTTTGGAAAGTAGAGAAAATATTGAATTATAAATGAACACTATCACTGAAACAAATAATTATCTTTCTCTTTCTTTGTCCTCTCAGAAGTTCTTTAAAATTATTGGTTTACAAAGTAGTGGCCTGAGGTATTTCCAAATATACAGACTTGGCTATTGCTAAATTGCTCTCATTGGACTATTGTCTAACTCTTCCTGAGAGTACCTCAGAAAATACAATAACTGTGGTTTAGCAAAGTAAATAAACAGTGTAGTTAGGAGAAGTTAAATTCATTGGCAGTACGTGATTACTACACAGTGATGTGCAGTATGTGCGAATACAGAAGAGGCTTCTGAGGCCCCCTGAGCATGTTGCTTGACATTTACAATTCCTATAGCAGCCCAGTATGTGCTCAAATGTGCAAATCTAGGCTACTGCAATCATCACATATTTAGTCTTTAAAGTAATTGAAGATAGGGTTACAGCATGCTTTGCAATTATCAACTATTTTTCTTTCTTTTTAATTTTTGCTTCAAATATTAGTCATGAGATAAAGTAGTGAAGGTTCAGTGTTCAACCTCCACATAAGGCAGTAAAATAAAAACAAAATACACAAATACTCACACACCCATAGATGTATGTGTATATAGTGTTATCTGGTAGGTACACAGTAGTCCCAGAAATTAAAAACATCTTCATATTTAAAGACAGTGTATTTAGAATTGTCAAGTATAGGTAGTTTTGATTCACTGTAGGATAAAAGAATGAAACTAAAGAATTCCCTAGGTAAATATAACAACATATATCTGTATTATCCTAGTTACTTCTCCTCACTGAGACATAATACCTGACAGCCACAATCTAAAGAACAAAAGTTTATTTTGATTCACAGTTTATAGAGGTTTCAGTTCATAATCAACTGGTACCAAGTCAAACTGCAGGAGGCAGAGAGGGATCAACTGAAAAGGAGGGATATATACCCTTCTATGCCTCCTATGGTAACCTACCTCTTCCCACCAGTCTTCAGCCTTTAACCTCACACAGATCTGTGAACTCATCAGTGCATTTAATCCACTGATGAGAATCACACCCCAGTGATCCAATAACCTTCCCAAAACCCAAGGTATGAGCACATGAGGCTTTGGGTGGACATCTAGAGATAAAACATAACACCTCTTGTACACGATAGGACAGTTTTATGACCTTGACTTCAAAAAATGAGCTGCTTAGATATAGTAGTGCATGGAAGATAATGATTCATTTTTCCAGCTATATACAAAAATATATAAATTATATATTAATATTTTCTACATTTTAAAGTACTGTTTGTACTGTATATTAATGTTTTCTACCTTTTAGAAAATATTGATATATAATTTATGTACTTTTGTATACAGTTAGAAATGTTAGGGCTGGAAAGAACAAAGTGAAATACATGAGTGTTTTACTGTTTATGAAACTAATGATGCGATATTTAAAACAGGAAATATGTCTTTTCAGGAAAGACATTTTAAATCTGTTCTTGACATAAAAACAGTTCATATTAAGTTTTAGACTTAGTGAACACATCAATCAGTAGTCACTTGAGAAACAGAATACAAGATACACAAGTATAAAAGAATTTACACACTAGCTTGCAATGGCCACCGATAGAGTAAGATGAAGAACAGTGCTCAGGGTCTGTCTGCACCCTGGAGACTGAAGTATCCACGCAGAGCACTGGAGCTTACTGCAGTGTCACCTGCGAATCCATGTAAGAGGCCTATGAGCCTGCTATAGAAGGCTGAAGGAGCTGTGCTTGAAGCTGAAGAAAGCACTGCAAGCCAGGAGATGGTGTCCACAGTGAAGGCAAAGACAAGCACCTTGGAAGACACAGAAGCTCTTCATTTCTGCTTTCTACCATCCAGGGGGCAAGTTGCCTTTGGGTGTGGAATTGCTGAGCCAATTTAGTTGAGTTTCTCTTAAATTCATACAGTTGACCAACTATCAGAGTAAATATCTGACTTATAAATGGCAGAAAGATCTAGTGGGGAACTTTAAGCATTCTCATTGTCTTTTAATGCATCAGTGACAATAAGGAAGTGAAAAGAGAGATTATCTGACATGCCATTAAAGGATTCTGGTCTGATTAAATTTAGTTGCTCTTTCTTCTTGGAAAATGGAAGTATTTCCTTCTATGTATCTTCATCAACAAAGGAAGAATATTTCGCTTCATAAATTTTATATTTTGCCCTGAAAAATAGATACAAAACACTGCTATATACACTTTTCAGGACCCAAAATTGTCAGGTGTGAATTATACTGGTGCAACTTCCCCACTGTACACCTGGGAGTGTTGGATCACAGAGGAAGCATGCACTCTTTTTCTCAATAGGGTACTTTAATTTCTGGTAATTAACTGACAGAGTCCAACAGAGTTAATAGACCGAATTATTGTACATTGTTTTCTACAGTTTTATTAATCACTGTTCCACAAATCTGACTCAAATCCAGCTGTCCTATTTTGTTGCTCTTGATGGTCTCTGCTGAGTGAAAAACTGTCCAAATTAAAATTCCTCTGGTGGGATTCAAGGAAGAAAGGCCTCCTTTTGACATGCTGCAACCTTTCTTGTGCCACATATAAAACCACAGTTGATGTGCCCCAAGACACAGAATAAATGATTTCACGAAGAACAGACTCATACAAACTGAATTACAGAAAAGGGGCATTTTCCCCTAAGAGTATACCATATTATAATAAATAATCACACATTATGCTTTCTGTATTCCTGATACATCTCAAAAATATATGAAAAATGTGTATAAACTACAATTATATAGAATTACTGCCATTTTCTTTGGAGAGATTGACGCTGCAATATAACGAAGCACTGTGGTGTTTGGTAGCGTTTTTATTTTCTTTGTTTTGAAATTAACTTAAAAGTTTATGTATGTATCGTGCATAGTATGAAGCTTTGAAATATTTGTACATTGTTGAATATTTAGCAATTTAACATATGCATGTTATCTTCTCTTGGATCCATACAAAGTGGCTAATCATTCATTTCAAAAATATTTCTAAATCAGATTAAAATTACCTTCAAAAATTGTCTCTATGCAAGTACTGTAAGTCAGTCTGGTAGAAAAAATAAATATGTATAAAATAGTCATTATGAGGCTGACAGAGGCAAAAGAAAAGAAAATATAGGGGGGAAACGGGAAACCAAAACAACTACAGAGATGTCTAAACCCTCTTTTTCTGTTGCAGACTGTTTCTGAGGTCACTTATGATAACAACCTCTCAGCATAAGGCCATGTACCAAGAGCAGGCAGGGATGAGGAGGAATTCACAGAACTCTGCCTATTTTGGTAGTCTCAAATCTATAGAATCAAGCATGATAAGGCATTGGTACAGTGACTCAAACACATACGAACATTGGTTTTATGGTAGACACTGCAGTTTTCCAAAATAATGCATCTTATACTTAGGCACATATTAGAAAAGAAGACAGTTGATTTTTTTCTCCTCTTTTTTGTGACACTGGGCTGGAATCCAGGATGTCATGCTCTCCAGCCAAGTAATTTGTGACTGACATATACCCAGGGCCAGGAAGCAAAGTTTTAGGTTTCAGTATCTATATTTTAAACAGGGCTTTTTGTTCCTCCTGGTTTATTGTTTTAAGACTAATTCCCTTACACTTCATTCTTTCTTTTGCCCCACTATTTGTGCTGCACCTCTGGCTCACACACACCATAATATCTTACAGTCTATCTATTAACACACCCTATTCTCTACCCCTGCCTGGACACTGCTGAAAATCATAACGTGATTTAGTTTTAGAAAACATAGAGACAATCTAGCTCATTCTCTTATTTTCCAGATAAATCTGTTATTCAATTTACCTTATCATACACTGATAAGAGATGATAATCGTTTTCTTTTTGTATTGTTGTTTTTTGTTTTACTGGCAATCGAACTCAGGATCATGCATTTGTCAGGCAGACACTGTTCTGCTGAGGTATATCCCTGGCTTTTTAAAAAAATTTTTAATATGATTCCCTAGTGAACTATTATCATAAAATTGGGTTAAAAGTTACTCCACATTTGAAGATTATTTACTTGACCAATAAACTTTAGTGAAAAATCTCTACTGTCATTTTGACTAAAACCATGAGCAAGATAATGATGCCAGTGATTAAACAAATATAAACATATTTAGCAATTAGAAATATCTAGGGGAAGGGAATTAACAAAAAAAACTTTAAGAAGAGTAATTGTATATGTTGCTCATCTGTTTTCACACATTAATTGAGAAAAAAACCATTTTATTTTATTTTTCAAATCCATTTTATTTCAAAGAGAAAAAAACAAAACTTCAAAACACATCAGTCAGGGGCAGCAATGTTACATACATTGCTCATTGTCTTCCCCAACTCATTCACCGAAAGCGCAGGGTATCAGCATTCAATTTTCTGAATGGTAATGGCACAAATCTTTCTCTTCAGTGAACTCAGGAACAAAGATTAATTTTAGAGTCGAAAATTTTGATAAAATAACTCAGTGAAGAAAGTAAATATGGAAAAAATATTCAAATCAATTTTGTTAGTGTTAACTATGAAAATAACAGTTGGTATTCAATTCATACTAGGATTAAAATTATAACATTTTAGCCTAAAACTGAAATTTTTACTTCAGGCCATATATAATTTAAATTCCAATGTATTAAAACAACTCTATTTGTTAACAATGACAAAGTCTGATAAATAAATTTAAGAAATTGAAACTAATACTTCAACTATGTTCTTAAACTACTTTGAATTGCTTCATATAAAAAACATGACCATACAAATGTCTACAGAATAGCAGATTTTTTAAAAAAAATACACAGTCTGCCAAAAACAAAAGTATATAGACTTCAGGAAAACTAGAGATGAACATGTTGTTAAAAACAAAACAAAACAAAAAAGCAAAGAAAAACAATGCATATTCATCACAAGCGGAGACTGAACATACGGAGTAAACACAGGCCCTGACAGGATCACAGGAGTCCTTTACCCAAGGGTGTGAGTTAGTTACTGCTTTCTCCTTGCTGGGAGAAAATCCAAAACCCAAAATGAAGGAAGGAAAGGTTTATTTCTTACAGATCTTGGAGGTTTTACTCCCTACTCAGCTTGCTCCGAGGCAACACGATGTTTGGGGACACCATCCACTGCCTCTGTAAACAGCAAGATGCAAACTGGCAAGAGAGAGCAACAACCGTCTGCCCGCTATGCTGACTCCACCCCTAGGTGTGTGTAGCACTCACACCACCAGTCCGAGCGCTAGACAGGGACCAATCACAAATGCTAGATTTGGTCCAGCTCATAATTCACGAGGCTTGGGGGCCATGGACAGAAACCATGACAGGGTACATTCCAAGACTCCCAGTAAATGAAATATCAAGCCCTAAAGATACAGGAAAATCATACTGCCTGTAGAATTTTATCTATTCTTGAAAACACAAATAAATATGTGTAAATAATAGTCACAAGGAAATTGCAACAAATTACAACTAAAAATGATGACTGTAATCAGATTTGTTGCTATGGCTGAATACAAATAAAATTATTGTAAGTCCTATTAATTTTTGTTTGCCAGCTTGACAAAAGTAAGTGCAACAAAACCTGGAAAGTTTTTCAATTATTTATTATGGGTAAAAATGTGAAATATTTAGATTTTTATATAGAGTTGCCTCTACCATAATATTAAATCTATATTTACCATTTTCTTCAGTTATTTCATTATAAATTTTAAACTTAAATTTATTGGAATATATACAAAAGAGCTTTTCATTGATGTTTTAATGTGAACAAAAAGTGAAAACAAATGTAATCTTTCACCCGAAGAAAGAATAAATTACTCTATTTATATATTCAAGTATTTTAAATTACATTTGATGTTCAAAGTTGTCTATAAAAGTCTTGTTAATATATAGTTAGAGGCTCGTAAAAGTTGAAAAGAAAGAAAAAACAGACATTATTATACATAAAATGGATATTTTCTCTACTTTCTCCTGTCTTCATGTGGAACACCATGTCTGCCAACTCGAAAAAGGTGGAAATGCTAACAGAATCGAAGACACACTACTCTGAAGTCACTCATATAGCGTCTACAACACTGCTGCCAACATCCTGTGTGTTTGTTATGTGACCAACCAGTAGCTTTGCCTCATATTTAATTCAATATTCATAGGTAAAATATTCCCTGAGGATGCATTACTAGAATTAGAAAATCTGTATTAATATTTATGTACTACTAGACATCAAGATATAGTCTCACATTTCCTTCCAGAAGGTGTGAAAAACTATTAATTTACACATTAATTTTCAGTGAATTGATATTTCTGTACATGTTTAGAAACCAAGCCATTTTCTTAAACATTTTGCCATATATATGAAAAATTGTTTAAAAAAGTGTCTAGCATATGTTTACATTACGTGCAAATCCACTTTCTTTCTGGAATTGATATGGTATGCACACATTACATCTTAATCATTTTACTGCCCTAAAAACCTAGATTTTTCTTTTTAGATCTTTCTGTATCCATTAATTTATGTAGGTAAAAAGTTTTAGGTCATTTATTTGAAACAACAACCAAGCATTCTCTGTCTTTTGCCTATTTTTACATACTTTAGCTTATTTTACATGGGAGACCTAATTTTAATATTTATTTATTAAATAAACATTAATGCTCACACATGCCGTAATATCTTACAATCTTTCTATTAACAAACCCAGCTCTGTACACTTCTCATGGGCCCTGCCAAACTCGCAGGAAGCAAAGACCTTGTATGCATTCTTGAGATACAGACTACTTTGTTCTCAACACTCTATTTTTTTCCATCTTTTATTATAGTGTCATTAACTATTAATCTTGTCAAGTATCTCAATTTGGCTTCTTAATCCTCTACTGGATAAAGTTTTCTATTTCATTAATCTATGTTTTGGATTTTAGCTGTGTTTTCTATCATCCCTGATTTGTTCTGTCAGTAATTTGTAGCCTTTTTTCTCTCCACTGGATGTGTTCACATCAACATACTTCCTTCTAAGCATGGCTAAATGAGTCCATATTTCTAATATATCATGAAATAGCACAAAATGTTTGTCTTTGATTGACTGGCATTTGATGAGAATGACATTATACTCCTTCTTTGCTTAATTTTGGTGAATAGCCTAACACAGTGGAGAGATTGTGCATTTTGTGTACAGCAAGTAGCATTGCATCCATGCCAATGCAGTCAATTTTGTGATTCATGTTCAATATTCTATTAACCAACAATGATATTTTTTACTATACTTTTTATCAATGCATAAAATTAATATGCTAAATATCCCAATAGTGATTATGATTTTGGCAACTTCTTTTTTTAGCCCTGTCAAATTTTGCTGCTTAATGCTATATCATTAGCTATAAATACTTGTTCAATACCTTTGCACTGTGGATTATTGTTTGAGACGGGGCTATCATATTTTTTGGCTCACACATCTTAGACTGAAGAACTTCAAGAATCCCAATTTTATTCTGATTTGTTTCACAGATATCTCTCTGAGAAGGCTCCAAATTCCAAAATTTTTTTTTAATCTCAAAAACAGGAGATTGCCAAACACCTTACTCAACTGCCTTCTCTTCTCTTGGACTATCTTAGTGAAAATTTTCTTAGGTATATATTTAAAATCATGTGTAGTAGCCATGCCCTTAATCTCAGAACTAGACAGAGGTAGAAGAATCATCATGAGTTCAAGGTCATCCAAGGCTATAGCATGAGTGCAAGTCTAGACTGAACTACATAGGGAGATCATGGATCAAAATAATAATAATAATATAAGGAAACAAATGTGAATTCAGTTTCTCTAGAGATACCATAACTATTTTCTTGAGTAAAACTTGATAGGAAATTCTGGACTTCATCAAACTTTATCTATATCTATATCTATATCCATAGATATATAGAGTTCTTTGTCAAACAAAATCTTTCAGTGTGAAAAGCAACTTGTAACTCAGCACTCTCACTTCTGCTGTCCTTCCCTATCTGTGACTCATGACCCTTAACATCATCACTGCTCATCTATCACAGGTTGGTCATGTTTTTGTTTTGTTTTTCCATAACATTTGGTCAGTTTGTCTTACCTTTTTTCCTAGTATGAGACTTGGTCTGAAATGAAAGCATAGTACTGTATTCTCATAAAATCAAACTTGTCAGAATTTGACTTTAAGGTTGCATCATTTACCTTTTCTAAAATATTTAAAATTAAACTCATGGAAAACAAATCTATCATTTTAAAATCCCAAATTTCTTTCTGAATTGTTTTAATAGACTTATTTTCTGGTATAAATGTTTATCTACTTATCTGTATGCATTAGAAGAATACTTATAGAGGGAGAAGTGACAATTTACTGTTTTGCAGATGTGTGCTTCAAATTTTTCCTTTCCATAATGACTGTTTCTGAAAACATTTTTTAAGAACTGGTATCAGTAATATACTGTCCAGAGGCATTCATTCAGTAGACAAGTGTTCAGCTCATTTTAGAAAGGATCACTTCTCATCCTAACACCTAGATGTGCAATATCTTACCTAGAAATGATTTTTATATATTATTACTTTTGATTAAAACGGCAGAACCACATACCACTTCAACTCTGCTGCTTCATCTTGCTATCTACAACCTAAACAGCATATATTAAAGCCATGAGGCACAGTTCTCCTCTGGGCTTTAATATGCCAGAATAAAGAAAATGAATATAAATGTCCAAAATAAGAAACTATAGTAATACAGTAATCATGCAGATGTCCTGAAAAAGTGTCCCACTCTGTTCCATTATTCCAGTATTCCATCCCTGTCTTCAGTGTTGTCATTTTATGTGCTTTATGAAACTCAGAGTCCCACGATTGTGATTTTCTTTGGATTTTTACAATAAAACTACATGCCCAAATTTGCTAATAGGACTTACTTTTTAATATTCACATGTAGTTGCTCTACACATGATTTGAATGCCAAGTTTAAGTAGCAGATCAGTGACAAATAACGAAGCAGTGTTAGGTTAATACTTCAACTTTTACGGATGCAATATTTAAATAACTATATATATATATATATATGTAACATATGTATATATGTTACAAGTATTTTTAAATAGCTAAGTTATTTTGGGCTGGGGATATAGCTCAGCAGCATAAGCACCTGCCTGGAAATTCCAAAATTTTTTTTAATCTCAAAAACAGGATATAGCTCAGCAGCATAAGCACCTGCCTTATGTACACATATATATTTTATACTGGGGTTCAAACTCATGACCTTGCACTTGCCAGGCAGGTGCTTATGCTGCTGAGCTAATTCCCCAGCCCAAAATAACTTAGCTATTTAAAAATACTTGTAACATATGTTAGTTGCTTGATATTTGGCTTGTTTGTCTCTTTTTAGCCATAAAAATGTTTTTTTGTTAAATGATCTGGGGGATGCAATTTTCTAATTGCAAAATTTTAGAAGAAATTTAATACAAGTGTGAATATATTAAAATAATGTTACGTTATTCAGATTTTTATAATTTAGTAAATCTCTGTAGTTGGAAATAAATAGCAAAAAGTAAATATACACAAACAGATTATGAAATATATTTCAGTATATTTAAACAACGTGTCTGATAACTTAATAAATACACTATAGGTAAGAACATATACCAATCATGAAAGAATTCATTTATTTGTTTTCCCTTGCAAAATGATAAATGTTAATTAATTTGCATTCACAGCTTTCAAATATAGAAAAAATAAAATCAGCACAATAGTTTTGAGAAAATATTTCTGAAGATAAAAATATTCTAGAAAAATGTATTTTTGTTCTCAATCATCTTTGGGGTTTTGCCATCAATTTTTAAATGATATTTCCTAAAAATCTTTGGGCTCATTGACCAATTATCTGTTTTCCTAGATAAATTTGACTAAGTAAAAAATCTTCTTTATTTATGTAGACATCAGCAATACAGTTTTTTAAACTCAAAAAACTAAAAGCATTTGTATTACTTCCACTGAGGATGAAATAAAATTTAGACTATCATTTAAAAATGAAATCAATATAAGGAATATATTTTCAACAGCAATTAAACAGTAACAGATTTCAGAGCCAAAGCTGTATTTAAAAATGTCTTTGAAGTTATTTCAGAAATGATACTTTGTGTGTGTGTGTGTGTATATATATATATATATATATATATATATATATATTTCAGTGTTCATTTTAATGGTGCTTCTTTACTACCTTCTTTTTTTG